>CAUYQV010184486.1:0-22290 GCA_963574575.1 Galagoides demidoff
AGGACTGTCTGGCAATGACTCTTACTGGCCACCAACTGTAGATGTATATACGGTGCCCTTCTGATGCTAAGACTCCAGACCTTTTGTTTTTGCTTTGCTTTTTCTGATTTTATACCAACTGTGTGGACTAAGATGCATTAAAATAAACATCAGAGTAACTCATTGATCTCTCTTGAGTTTTTGTGGGAACCTGTGCGTGGGTACAAGGTATGTGTCAAGTCATGTGGAGATTTCAGTGGAAAGTGAAGTTGAGATCATGATTTGGGTTGCAGGATGGTGCTAAGGGTGTGGAATCAGCAGTTTTGCAGGCTATAGGGAACATGACACTGTCAGATGTTGTGCAAACATCTGCCAACTGGAGAGAGTTGGGAATTATAGCCAAAACGACGCTGTGGGCAGATGGAGGGACCTGCCTGCTCCCTGTACTCAGTCCTCTCTCTCATGCTCTGTTCTCTGATGACCACATGGGAAGCACAGAGGCAGGTCATGAGCTGCTCTGATGTACACTGGGAATGTTGGCCTGAGTGGCACAGAGCCTAACCTTGAGATTTGACACAGTGAAAGGTCTCAACGATGAGGCCAAACTTTCAGATAAAACATTAGCTGGCACCAACTGAAGACGTATCACCACCCCAGGGAGGGAAGGGCCTACCTTGCCATCCAGCTGGAGCTTTCTGGGCTGTGTCTTGTGTATATGTGTTTTTACCCATTGCAGTATATTAAGCTAATGACACCCCTGATAGTCTTCAGTATTTATTGTGTCCCTCTGTTGAACCGTGCACCAGAGAACGAGAATGAATGACGTAATTCCTAACATCGAGTATATTGTGATAGCAAGCTGCACACTGGAATCTCCAGTGCAGAGGCCCATCCTAGAGACTCAGATTCTGTGAATCCATGATGGGACCCATCTGTGGTGATGGGTTTAAAGAACACTTCTGGGACTATAATGTGTAACTAGGGATGAAATCTCCATCTGGGAGTTCTCTGATTTGAACATGCTAATGAATCATTAGACAAATCACTTGGGAATCCTGTAGAATATAGACTCCAGTAGGTCTCGGGGAGAGAGTGAGATTCTGTACCACAGTTAGTGCCTGGATGGTGCTGGGGCTGCTGGTCTGTGGACCACACTTTGAGTGTCAAGGGCCTAGGATGAAGCTACCTGTAGGCACCTGTTGCTCCTCTGTCTTTGGACATCCGACAGAAGGGCTTCTCCTTTCTGAGGTTTTCAGCAGCACCCGCTACTCTATTTTTGACTCAGATGGTTTAAAGGTGGCACAGATGGCATAGGAGACAAAGTAATTTAAAAAGTAGGAATTTCATAAGCTTGTACTTTGAAAGTATATATTTTAGTTTCATAGGTTATCTTTTTAAAATAACATTTCATCAAAAATTAATATGGGTAAGAACAAAGTAGGAAACCAAGAATGGTTCCCCACTCTCCCTACCCAGGTAAGCTTGTTAGCATCTTTTAAAAAATTAAAATATATTACAGCATCCTAACTATTTCTAGAGGGAAAAATAAAATCTGGAAGTTTCTTTCCACCTACCCATAATCTCTTGCTAAAGGTAACCATAAAAGACTTTTTAATAATTTCTTCCAGGAAAACTGCTCACATATGTACATCTATTTATGTATTTCAAAAATTTTTACAAAAGTGTTCATACTACTCACACGGTTCTGTACCTTTTCTATTCACTCAATTATAAAAATTGGAGATCATTCTATATTAACATATACTTTATCTTGAGTAGCAACAGCTTATCTGTTTCCAGTTTCTTTGGATATGAATGTTACTAATCTCTCACCTGTGGTCTAGTTTCACTGCCTTGGGAACCTGTCTGCCTTGGTGACCTACAGTAGTAGAAGGGATGGTATATTGACCTTACAGAAGCAAAAGCAACAAGCACAACAAAAATTACAAAGGAATACTATAAATAACTGGATGCCAACATATTAGATCCCATAGATGAAATGGACAAATTCTTTAGAAAGACACAATTACTAAAACTGACTCAGGAAGCAATAGACAATTTAAATGAGGGAAGAGATCCAATTAGTAATAAAAATAAATTACCTACACATTTAAGAAGCCTAGGCCCAGACGGCTTCTCTGATGAACTCTACAAAATATTTTAAAAAGAAATAATACCAATTCCTAACAAACTCTTCCAAAAAGTAGAAAAGGAAGGGACACTTCCAACCTCTTTCTGTGAGTCTGCCCTGATATCAGAATGAAAGAAAGACATCACAAGAAAGAAAAACTATGGACCGATATCTCCCATGAATACAGACTCAACCCCCCCCCCCCAACTAAATACTAGCAAACCAACTCCAGGAACATATAAGAAGTATTATACACCATGACCAAGTGGGGTTTGTCCTAGGATAAGTTTGGTTCAACATCTGAAAATCAATCAATGTAAAACATCATGTCAACAAAATAAAAGACAAAATCACATGATCATTTCAATAAACTTAGAAAAAGTGGCAAAATATAACATGCTTTCATGACAAAAATTACTCAACAAACTAGTAGTAAAAGGGAACCTCCTCAACCTGATAAGGGGAAACTGAAAAATCCACAGGTAATATCATACTCATTAGTGAAATACCAGATGCTTCCTCTCTAAGGTCAGGGATAAGGTAAGGATGTCTGTTCTCAGCACCTCTATTTAAAATTACACAGGGGGTGTTAGCCTGCATATTTACACAAGAAAAAAAGCATACAAGGCATTCAGATTGGAAAAGAACATTAAAACTATATTCACAGACGACATGATTTTGCATAGAGAAAATCTTAAGGAATCTACTAAAAAACCATGAGAACTAATAAAATCAGCAAGGCAGCAGGATACAACATTAATATACAAAAATCAATTACATTTCTTTATAACTCTTTATGTTTTCTTACATGAAATTAAGAAAACAAATCCACTTAGCATTAAAACAATACTTAGAAATAAATTTAACTAAAGATGTGCAAAACTTACACTGTTAAAAATCATAAAATACTGTTGAAAGACATTAACGAACATCTGAATACTCAAGAAAGTATCCTATGTTCATGGATTGGGTGATTTAACATTGTTACAATGTGAGTGTTCCAAGACTGTCTACATAGTCAATTCCTATCAGAATCCTGAATGAGTTCTTTATAGAAACTGGAAGGCTGAATCTAAAATTCAAATAGAATTGCAAGGGACCAGGAAGAACTAAAACAATATTGCAAAAGAACAAAGTAGCAAGACACAGATGTTTTGATTTTAAAACTTACTATGCAAGAATGGTAATACAATGACATATTTACAAATGGAATAGAATTGAGAGTCCCAAAATAAGCTCACATATCTTAACCAACTGGGTTTTTTGACAAGGGTGCCAAGACCATCGAATGCAGTGGTTCTCAAACTTCCTAATGCTGTGACCCTTTATACAGTTCCTGTGTCAAATAATCCACCCACCTCGGCCTCCCAGAGTGTTAGAGTTATAGGCGTGAGTAATCCTGTATCAGTCAGTTCAACTCTCATCTGACATTATATACAAAAAGTGGCTCAAAATAGAAAAAGGACCTAAATGTAAGAGCTAAAACTATAGAAATCTTAGAAGAAAACTCACAGATAAATCTTTATGACCTTATATTTGGCAAAGGATTTTTAGATATAATACCAAAAGGATGAGCCACAAAAGAAGTAGATATATTGTATTTCAACAAAATTAAAAGTTGTTGTGTTTCAAAGGACACAACTAAGAAAGTGAAAAGACAACCTACTACATACGAGAAAATGTTTCAAACTATATGTCTGTTAATGACCTTGTGTCCAGATGTATGGGGTGGCCGTAAAGCTCATGTACAATTTAAAATAGTCCATTTTATGGCCACCCTGTATAATAAACTCTTACACCTTAACAGAAATGGGCAAGAGACCTGAAAAGACATTTATCTAAAGAAGATATATACATACACACACATAATATATCTATGAATGGTTGGTAAGCATATGAAAAGATGCTTGGTATAATTAGTCATCAGGGAAATGCAAATCACAGCCACAAACCACTTCATTCCTATGAGGTTAGCTAGAATCAAGAGTCTGATCATAACATGTTTGTGGGGACATGGAGAAATTGGAACACTCATGTACTGCTGAGGGAATGTCAATGGTGCAACTACTTTAGAAGACTTTCTGATAGCTCCTCAAAGGATTAAACACAGAATTACCATGTGACCCGGCAATTTCTCTTCTAGATATATTCCCCAGAGAAATGAACACAAATGTCCACACTGAAACAGACACATAGATGTTTATATTAGCATTACTCATAATGGCCAAAAGGTAGAAGCAACATTTTGGCTTATCAGGAGTCCATCAACTGATAAACAGATAAACACAATGTGATACACCTTTAGGCTACAATGTTATTTGATGCTGGGAGTGAAGCTAGAACATTCTTTGTCCATAGAAAGGAATGAAATGCTGATGCATGCCAAAACGAGGATGAACCTGGAAAACTTTACTCTAAGTCAGCGGTTCTCAGCCTGTGGGTCACAACCCTTTTGTAACAGTGAAAATACATCCTGCATATCGATATTTACATTACAATTCATAACAGTAGCAAAATTAGAGTTATGAAGTAGCAACAAAAATAGTTTTATGGTTGGGGGTCACCACAACGTGAGGGATTGTATTGAAGGGTGGCGGCATTAGGAAAGTTGAGAACCATTGTTCTAAGTGAAAGAAGCTAGTCACAGAAGACCACATTTGATTCCATTTATGTGAAATACCCAGAGCAGAGAAATCTATATTGACAGAAAGTAGATTAGTGGTTGTTTATGGCTGGGGAGTAAGGACGGGATTGTAGGTTGTAATAGCTAAATGGTATGGAGATTTCCTTTGGAGATGGTGAAAATGTTCTAAAATTGACACATCTTTTTACAAATATGAATACACTAAATACAAATATACAATGTATTTTGTACTTTAAATGAGTCAATTGTGTGGTATGAGAATTATATCTCAGTGAAGCTGTTAAAAAAGAAGAGATGGCTATCTGGTCCAGCTGTTCCTAATTCTCTTATTAAGGCTCTGGGTTTAAAAAGTAATACACCTTTTATTATATTTTTATGGTTTGGGTTTTCTTTAAAGGGATGAGATTTTTATTCCTTCTGAGCAGTATAAAGCAAGGCAGGATATTAGAGATGAACAGTTAACACATTTCTCTACTAACAGAATCGTGGCTTTCCCCAGGGGATTATTTCAATGACATTTATTTTCCATCCTTGAGCGCTTCTGAGAAATATTTCAATCTTAGGAATTTACAGAAGTGGAATTTTGATTAGAAATAGCCTGTCTAGCAGCTGCTCTCTGCTCTGCTTTGGGCTCTAGGAGTGCCTTGTTTACAAAGTGGCAAATGCGTTGAGGGAGAGAGCTGCTCAGGGTGACAGGCTGGCTGGTTCCCATTTCTCTCTCCTTTCCAGAATCATGTACTCCAGTTATGTAGCCCCGACCTCCAATTTTGTCTTCCTAACTCTTGTAGGTGCTGAAAATCGTTTTGACTTTTCTGCCCTTAGCATCTTGTTTCTGGACAATTTTTTGGCCTCTGGGTCTGTTGTTTATTAATTGGCAAATTCGTCAAGGGGAAATTCAGGAAGGGGTGTTGGGCTCACTGCAGTGGCTTCCTTCTCTCTGATCCTCAGGTTCTGGCAGCTTTGGTGTCTCTTGATGCTTTCAAACAGGTTTTTTTTTTTTTTAATTTTATCCAGATTTCCCAGTAATTCTCAGCCAGAAGAATTTATGCGTCAAACTATCGTACAGAAGACCTTTCCTTTGGGAATAAAAATTCAGTTTTTATTTTGAAAGAGTTATGGTAAACGTATAAATTAGAGGAACATTGTTATCTTCCCAAGCAGGTATAATATATGAATAACTCTATTCAGTTCTTCTTTTATACTCTAGTAAACTTTTTTCTTCCTTATAAAATACATATTAATAAATTAAATTAACTTCATTTTTAGGCATTTGCACGGTTTACAGCTTTTGTGAATTGATTTTATTCCACTGTGCTTTTCTGGTTATTGTAGGCAGTTGGAAATCAGTTGGTTTTTCTAAGCCAGTTTTATACTTGGTTCCCTTATGAACTGTCTTTTTGTTCTCCAATATTTATTTCTCCTATTGATTATTTTGGCTTTTCACATTGTTTTGCATAAGCAAAAACAAAAACAAAAAAAGACATAATGTGCTTCTTTCCTTTCCCAAATTTATGGTTCTTTTTTTAGAATCTTGCCTGTGCTCTGGGTAGAGTGCCATGGCATCATGGTTCACAGCAACCCCAAACTTCCGGGCTCAAGTGATCCCCTTGCCTCAGCCTCCTGAGTAGCTGTAGCTACAGGTGCCCACTACAACACCCAGTTAGCTTTTCTATTTTTAGTAGAGATAGGGTCTTGCTTTTTCTCAGACTGGTCGAGCCCCTGAGTTCAAGGGACACCCTGTCCTCAGCCTCCCAGAGTGTTAGGATTACAGGAGTGAGCCACTGTGACCAGTCTAAAGTTTTAATTTTTTAATTGCTTTCTTGATTACCTAGAACTTCCAGAACATGCCAATTAATAGCTGTGAGAGTGAACATTCCCCCCCCCCACCGAATTTAACGCTAGTGCTTATAATTTTGAAATAATTTTTTTCAGTAAGTATACATTTCTTGATTTTCAATAGAAATTTTAATCAATAATTTATATTAAATGTTACCAATTTTTTTAGTCCCTATCAAGAAGACTTTTATTTTTCTACCTTTAGCCAATCACTATGGTGAATCCTATCAAGCTCTCTCTTAATATTGAATCATTTGTCTTTTTTAACAAATTAAGGGGACTTCTTACAATGTACTATTCTTTTGACATATTTTTTGGAATTTATTTGTTAGAATTTTATTTCAGCTTTTCTTAGTGTTTATATTTATAAATGAGATTAATTTTTAAATATTTTTTGTGTGCTGTCTCTGACAGGTTTATCTTTTATATATGAACTTAAAAGGCTTATGTAATATAGGTGCTACCGACTTTCTTGATGACTTGCCAGAACTCAGCAGGGAAAACTTGGCTCTTGGACAATTATCCTACCCACTAAAGAACAGTACTCTGATACCTTTCTCAAACTTCTGCCTCATGAGTTACATCCTATTTAAGCATTTGAGCCCCTAGTTTATTTTGATAATTCATGTACTCTAGGAAATTATATATTTTATTCAGATTTTCTATCTTATTTTCATGAAGTCCTACAGGATTTTCTAGTATTCATTCTGAATCTCCCATATCCGTTTTCTTGTTCCTAATTTTACACATTTGTGTTTTCTCTTTCTTTGATTCATCTTGGGAATGGTCCCCGTTTCTTACCTTGTTAAATGTATGTATCAGTTTCACACATTTCTTTCTAAATGCCCGGCATTCTTATTTTCTTGATTTTCCTTTCCCGCTTTCAATCTGTTTATTATTATTCTTTGCCAGTTCTTTCTTGGATCTCAAATAATTCCCTCTTTCTTTAGTATTTCTTTTATAATAATGACTGGATAAGGAATAATGATGGCTCTATCCCTATCTGAATTACACCCCTTAAGGACGTAACATGGCCTGTTTGTTCTAATCAATGTTTTCTGCCCTGAGTTTCATTTTCTATGAATATAACAATGCCGTCTCATTCTCTTCACTTATGTCTCTCCAGGATACATTTGCTCATGCCTTTCCTTTGCTTTTTAATGCCCCCACTTGGGACAGAGGATGTGCTCTTTACTGCAATCTTTCCTTTATTGTTTTGGATACAATAAACATGTCTCTTGTTTATTATTTTGTATCAGTGATTTCATCTGGAATTTTAAGCTCTTACACCTATATCTATTTAATTTGAGATTTCTGTGAAGTAGGAAAGTGTCATATACATTATGGCATATATTACTTTTTTACCCCGTTCCTTCCTATTCACCATTTCTCAGTTTTTACTAAGATGAACTGGGTTTTAAAAATCCTTATTATTGGGTGGCACCTGATGCTCAGAGGAGTAGGGTTCTGGTCCCATATACCAGAGGTGGTGGATTCAAACCCAGCCCTGGCCAAATAATTTAAAAAAAAAAATTCTTTTTATTATGTTTGGGGATAAAAGGTAATATCTTTTTCTCACCCATCACGAGAATTATGACTGATAATTCAAACAAACAAAGACATATAAACAAGAGAAAAATATTGCAAATTTATGTTACCAAAGTTTTACCTGACACAGGGGCCTTCAGAAATGAAGAGTCCAAGATCCAGGGAAAACTGAATATTTTTATGCTTAGATTTGGTGAAGCATGGATAGTTGTATAGAACATGATTGGCCAAAAAGGGAACGTCACCCAATGGTAATAAACTTAGGGGAGTTTGGCAAATCCCGTCTGTGCAGATTCTTGTTGGCCTTCCTGGGCAGCATTTCTCCCTGGTGGATACAGGGTGGGACACCTGCCTCATGAGGGCCTTCAACAGAGAAGGTCAGAATGACCTTTCTTTTTCTACAGTTTTCTCAGTTTCCTTCAGCTTAAAATACTCAGTTTGCCAAGGTACCGTATTCTGGGGCGGTGTTTCCTGCACTCTATCACATACGTACATACACTTGGAAATAGGTTGTAACATTAACTACTATTTTCATAGTCTTGTCACTGGATCAGCAAATGTTTTCTTATTACTATTCTCATAGCCTTCAGAGTTTGCTGAGCATTTTAGCCATGACTTCCTCATTCCTTAATTCTTACACAGGCTGCATTTTTTAGTTTGTTGGAAGGTATCTTCAGTGAATTTTTCTGAATCCGTGAATAAATAAAAATGGCCTTCTGTTACCTGAATACTTGAATTGATTGGATATGAAATGCTTAGCTCACAAATTTTCTCCTCAAGATGCTAGTTCATCTGTGAGGTTGGACCACACTATAGTCATGTCGAAGTGCTCCCCTTGGCCGTCTAGTGACCATAGTGATATTCAGCATTGAGGTAGGTGGCACTTTTTTAAGGATGAGTTTGTGAACTTAGTTGTTTGAGCTTGTATTATTTCTTGGAGTTCAGTGTGGAATCTTAGGAGCCTATGAGCAGCTGTATTTTTGTTCTTTTAAAGATTACCTGATTTTTTGCCAAGTTGCTTATGGAGTTTGGTATGTATCTTTGTACATTATAGACACTTAACAAATATCCATTATACAAATAAATGAATGGGAAAATGTTTATAATGCATACGTCAATAGGTTCCTACTTAGAATACTGAATATAAAAATTCCTTGCCTATCAACAGTAAATAATAAACATTCCTTCTTTCAAAATTTCAAGTGGAGCTAAAGTGATTTAAGATCGTTAAATGCCTAAGTTTTATGACTGTGTCCAAGATTTAGGACATAAAATCTTCCGTAAATTGATTTGTCTTGTTAAGGCAACCAGGTTTAAGAGATGAAAAGGTATGACAATCACCTTGAAGACCTGCATGATCATCAAAGACCCACATTTCTGTGCAGAGAGTCCCCACCTCCTGCTTGTCCACCAGGTGTCGATTACAAATGCTTTGCTCTTTTGAGTTCCCTTGAGAATTTCCCAAGACAATTTTATTGTCCTGACAAATTAGAAATAACAAGAACAAAAGCATTTTCTGGTAGTATTTTCCTCAGGTTTATAGCACCATTCTGTATTCAGCTAATTTATACTAAAGCAAATGAATGTCCTTTTATTTATTTTAGCTTCAGAAGTATTGGAAAAGCCCGCATTAACTATGTAGATATATGATATCAGCCTTAAATGTTTAAATTATGGGTGGTTATTTTGTTCTACTCCCAAATTAATAATTAGGTAATTCGAGAAGGTGACATTCACAATTTATGGGTTTCAAAATAGTTCCAGCAGGGGGCGCCACTGCTTGGGTAATAGAAAGGAGGGGCCTTTTTCTTCCTTGCTCCTCTTACCTCTTAGAACTCACAAACTAAAAATTTTGAATAGAATTCATTTTCATAATTTTTCCACCCCCCCCAGCTGTATATATATACTAATTAAAAGATACTTTTTCTGGTTGAAATAAACCACCTGACCATTTCCATATCTCGACCCTGCCCCTGGAGGCTCCCAGAGTTCAGCTCCTGGCAATTGACCAGGAAACAGCGGACAGGGTTCAGAATTTCTTCTATTTGTCTCGGGAGCTTGTTGTTCCCACTGCACTTATTTTGAAGTTCAGAGACGTGCTTATTAACAGGCTGAGAAGCTTCAAATGGGTGTCTGGCATGCAGTTTTGAATCCCTTTTGCCCAAAGCCTTCTTAACCGTCATACTGCTTCAGATGGGGCCCCAGATGAGTAAATTGAAGATCCTTGGCAAGTTTCAGCACTGAAGCCCACCCTGAGCTTCATCTAGTTCCCTCAGGTGGAACGTTTTGAGACTTATCTGGGGGAAGGAAACAAAGGTGGCTTTTGGTGGGGAGGGTAGAGATGACAGACTAGAAATAGCCCTCCCATACTCTCTGGGAGAAGCAAGTAGGTGCCTGCCTATAGGTGGACTGTCTTGAGAAAGAGAGAGCTGTAAATCATCAGAAAACTAGCAGGAGACACTCGGAATGAAGGACCCACTTCAGGAGGGATTCAGGCTGTGGTCTATTCTCATCTTGATTCAGCTATTTCTTGTCTTGGCTCTTTGGTATTAACTTGGCCCATTCCGAGGTACCTGGGGGAGTACTCTGCACATGGGGAAGGGATACAGGAGGGAGCCCAGGGTACCATGCTCCTGTGGGGACATTGTCACGTTAGGTCTGAGGGGTCCCTACCCCTACCACCACTGCAGGCCTCGGTGTTGATCCTGGAACTGTTTGGAAACTGTCAGGTAACACCGAATCCTAGAGCAGAGACCTGCCGGCCTAAGTTTTTGGGTTGCTGCAACTGATGCTCCTCTGAGCTCTTAGGTTAGAGTTCCCAGTCTACAGAGGGGTCAGCTTCACTGCAGCTGTCTCAGCATCACCCCCTAGCAGGCTGGGAAGGGAGAAGGAAGAACAGAAGCTCTTATTTGCCTATGACTGGAGGCTAAACTTCCCCAACTCCTACCAGGGAACCGGAACAGAGCTAGAGAGGTCCTACAGTAGCAGTCTCAGCAGAACGTTGGTAAGGGGGCTGCCCAGCCATCCAATAACCCAGCTCCAATGGCCCTGAGCATCCACCAGTAGAACAAGGACCCTGGCCCTGTGCACTGCAGACTCAGGCACCACTGGCAGGCCATGCCCCTGCTGTCCCACACGCTGACTTGAAGAACAAGCTCCCAGGCCCTGCACATCAGGGGCATGGACCTACATTTTGTGCCCTGGACCATGATCCCCAGCCCTGTTTGCCAATGAGTTGACCACACTCATCATAATGAGTCTGAATGTCCCAATTAATAGAGAGAAACCTGCTGAACGGATGAAAAAACACAATCTATGTATTTGTAGTTTCTAAGAAACACATCTAAAGGCTTGAGGTAAAAGGATGGGAAAAAATACTCCATGAAAATGGAAAACAAAAGCAAGGAAGTGGCCATTCTCATATCACATAAAATAGACTTTAAATCAATGATAAAGACAAAAATGGCCATTATACAATAGGAAAGGGAGCAATTCAACAGGAAGACATAATCCTAAGTATATGTGCACCTAACACAGGAGTACTCAGTTTTGTGAGGCAAATTCTTCTACATGTAAGGAAAGAAATAAATGGTAGCATCTTAGTTGCCAAGGACGTCAGTGTTCCACCAACAGACCTGGACAGAAAACAAATAAAGAAACACAAGACTTAAATGGGACTCTATAACAAATGGACCTAACCAACGTTTATAGAACATTCTACCCCTAAACTACTGAATATAAATTATTTTCATCAACACATGGGACATTTTCCAAGATTGATCATATCTTAGGCCATCAAACAGTCTTAGCAAATTCAAAAAAGACAAAATAAATACATAAATATTTTAACACCACCACCAACAATAAAAAAGCCCAGGAACCAGACAGATTCACAGCTGAGTTCTACCAGACCCAAAAAGAAGAAATGGTACCTATCCTACAGAAACTATTCCATTACCCTGAGAAGGGGAAACTCTTTCCTAACTCATTCTCAAAGCCAATGTCACTTTGATACCAAAGCCAGGAAAGAATAGAACAAAAAAGAATACTACAGACCACTATCCCTTAATTAAAAGATTCTTAAGAAATACTAGTGAACTGAATTCAACAGCACATTGAAAAGATAATGTACCATGATCAAGTGGGCTTAAACCCATAGATGCAGAGAAGGTTCAACATATGCAAATCAATAAATGTGATTCACCATGTAAACAGAAAGAAAAACAATGACCACATGATCATCTGATCATCTTTCCCCCCTGTCACCACTTCTATTCAACATAATACTGGAAGTCCTAGCCAGAATAATTAGGCAAGGAAAAGAAATGAAGGGCATTCAAATTGTGAAGAAGAGATCAAACTATCCCTCTTTGCTGATGGTATAATCGCATATCTAGAAAACCCTAAAAACTCCACCAAAGGACTTCTGGAATTGATAGATAAATTTGGCAAAGTCTCAGGCTACAAAATCAATGTATACAAAACAGTCGCATTTCTATATAATAATAAGTCAAGCTGAGATTCAAATCATGGACTTTATACCATTTACAATAGCTAAACAGAAAATAAATTACCTAGGAATACACTTAACTAAGGAGGTAAAACAGCCTACAAGGAGAACTATAAAACACTGCTGGAAGAAATAGCAGATGACATGAATAAATGGAAAAACATCCTTTGCTCATGAGTTGGTAGAATAAATATTATTAAAATGTCCACACTGCCTGAAGTTATTTGCAGATTCAGTGTAATCCCCATCAAAATACCACTGTCATATTTCACAGATCTAGAAAAACAAATTCTAACCTTTGTCTGGAACCAAAAAAGATCCCCAATAACCCAAATGATCTTAAGCAAAAAGAACACCTCTGGTGGCATCACAATACCTAAGTTCAAATTATACTACAAGGCTGTCATAACTAAAACAGCATGGTAGTGGTATAAAAAATGAGACCAATGGAACAGAATAGTGAATCCAGAAATAAAACCATCTATCTATAACCAACTGATCTTCGACAAAGCAGACAACAGCATACATTGGGAAAACTAAGCCCTATTCAATAAATAGCGCTGGGAAAATTAGCCAAATGCAGAAGAATAAAATAAAACACCTCTTTTTCACCATATACAAAAACTAACCAAGATGGATCATTGAAAAGTGGGCAAAGGAAATGAACAGAGGTTTTTCAGAAAAAGATAGACAAATGGCTAAGAAACATGAAAAAAATGCTCAACATCATTAATCAGAAAAATGCAAATTAAAACTATAACAAGAGATCCTTTACCTCTCTGCGTATAAGAATAACCATTATTAAAAAATCAAAAAACAATAAATACTGGTGTGGATGCAGAGACTAAAAGAATGCTTATACATTGTTGGTGGGACTGCAAATTAGTACAACTTTTATGGAAAACAGCATAGAGATTCCTCAAAGAAATAATACCATTCAATCCTGCAATTCCATTGATCAGTATCTACCCAAAAGAAAAGAAGTCTTTTTATTACCTGCACTTGAATGTTTATTACAGCACAATTGTAAAGATGTGGAATCAACTCACGTGCCCATCAGTTCATGAGTGGATAAAGAAAATATGGATGGAAAGGAGCCCATTATCCTAAGTAATCAAACACCCATGTTCACACTAATAAGTGGGAGTTAGATACATCTCAAAGCAACATAAAGGACGATAGAAACCCCAGAGTCAGGTGGAGAGAGGAGTGAGTGGGCTGAGACAGGTGGGCAGAAAGAACACTATTCTGGTGATGGGCAAGCCAAAAGCCCTGGACTTAGACCTTGTACAGGGTATCCATGTGACAAAAATGCTTGTACTCCCTTAATATTTTGAAATTAAAAGTAAATAAAATTACAAACCTTAAAAAAAAAGTAACTTTTTAGTGATTACTCCAGATTAGGGGAAAAAGAATGACAAAGCATTCACAAATTCAATCCCATTGTTGTCTCCACAATACCAACAAGATATTAAGAGCATCTGCATTACAGAGTTGAGCATTAAGTGACATATGTTGGCTAATACATTCCTAATATATGTCACGTATTATTGTTATTGTTTTTATTCAGCCCCATTTGTCTCTGGGGACTTTAGATTCTTTCATTTTAAGTCCTTCAATTATTTTCCTGATTCCTACCACCTCTGCCTCCCCTGTGCAGCTTGACCATATTAGTATAATTAGGCAATCGTTACACTGCATTTCATACACTATAGACACATCATAAAATCATGAATTATAAAATGCAGCATCACTAAAACATAATTGGTTGGGCAGAGTAAACAGCTATGAATCGATGTTCATTTATTTACTCATTTATTAACTGTGCAAAATAAAGATCCTCTGGAAGAAAACAAAAATGACAGGTCCAGTTCTTCCTTTAAGAAGTTGATAAACTTGGAGGCACCTGTGGCTCAGTGGGCAGGGTACTGGTCCCATATACCAAGGGTAGTGGGTTCAAAACTGGCCCCAGCCAAACTGCAACAAAAAAATAGCTGGGCGTTGTGGCGGGCACCTGTAGTCCTAGCTATGTGGGAGGCTGAGGCAAAAGAATTGCCTAAGCCCAAAAGCTGGAGGTTGCTGTGAGCTGTGATGCCACAGCACTCTACCAAGGGAAACAAAGTGAGACTCCGTCCTAAAAAAAAAAAAAAATGAAGTTGATAAACTTGTTGGAGATAATGTTTTAGGTTGTTGGTATAATTAAAAGGCCATATGATTGTCATGGAAGAAGCCCAAGTGCCCATCAACCCACAAATGGATTAATAAATCGTGGTATATGTACACCATGGAATATTATGCAGCCTTAAAGAAAGAAAGATGGAGACGTTACCTCTTACATGTTTACATGGATGGAGCTGGAACATATTCTTAGCAAAGTATCTCAAGAATGGAAGAAAAAGTATCCAATGTACTCAGCCCTACTATGAAACCAATTTATAGCTTTTTTTTTTTTTGCAGTTTTTTTTTTTTTTTTTGGCCAGGGCTGGGTTTGAACCCATCACCTCCAGCATATGGGGCCAGCGCCCTACTCCTTTGAGCCACAGGTACCACCCAAGTTATAGCTTTCTTAAGAGCTTGAGCCATAACCCAATTATAGTCCAAGAAGAAGGAGAAAGGGGAAAAGGAGGGGATGGGTAGGGGGAGGATGGGTGGAGGGAGAGTAATTGGTGGGACCACAGCTGTGGTGCATCTTACAAGGGTACATGTGAAATTTACTAGGTGTAGAATATAAATGTCTTAACATAATAACTAAGAAAATGCTGTGAAGGCTATGTTAACCAGGTTAATGAAAACATTTCAAATGGTATATAAAACCAACACATTGAACCCCATGATTGCATTAATGTACACAGCTATGATTTAATTAAGAAAAAGGCCACATGATCATGGGTTTTGACTGGGAACCAGCAGTACTTCAATGTTGCCATCAGTCTATTTATCCACACAATACCAATGGACATTTTTTGCTATAATAAAATGTCATCTATAGAGAATGTCTTGGATAAGACCTGTTCTGACTTAATGATGTTCCTGGAATTCAGCTACCTCATCTCCCAAAATGCATATTTTTGGTTGCCCTTTAAGGAAGTGCCAACATCTTCTGGGTGGCTTTTGTTTGTTTTCTGCCTCATTAAGTGCATCAAGAAATAGGATATAAAACATATATTTGGATAATTATAATGCTGTGCTTTACAACATCACCCACTTGAATATATATAATAAGTGACTGAAAATTTTCAGACTTTTGTGTTATCACTGAGGCCACCACGGCATTGCCATCTTCTCCCTACACAGCCCACATCATCATGACATCACCACCGGGTAGATGTAACCACCTGCCCCACATTGCAACAGATTTGCACTCATCCGCTAGAGCCCAGAAGAGTGCTCCACATGTATGCTGAAGGTATGTAAGTAACTCCATTTTGTGCATCATATTATTGGTGAGTGAAATTTCTGCTAGCACTCAAGCTAATAATTGCCCCTTCACACTGCATTTCAGGTAGAGTCTCTTTCTGAAATTACAGGTCTGGCTCATGGAAAGCTCAGATGACAGTTTCAGACATTCCCCATATGGTCACCGCTCTGCAATCAAAGTGGCTAGCCAGTCACGACACCCTGCCTTTTGCCTGTCCAGATGTGATTCAGGAGTCTGTTCTTTTGCCCCTCGAATTATAGGGAGTACATGTCAGGTTGTTTCAGTGGTTTTTATGATGCAGAATGTTAATTGTGTTGGCTGCAATTATCTGTGGTAGGAACCAGGGACTCCTGCAGGAGAGAGTGGTGTTCAAACCCTTAAACTGAGAAGAGACTGAGGAAGCATTGAGTCTACTCAGAATATGTGAGTCATCAGGGTCTATAAAGGTCGTCTCAGAACTGCCAACTAGAAAGGAATAGGGAACCTAGGGGGACTGTGTGAGTTTGACATTTCCTGAAGGGAAAATGTCTTTGTGGTAAATAGGAAATATGGGTCTTGGGTATTGATCATTCCTCTGCCCCCTTTTCTTCTGCCCATCTCGTATCCTCCACATAGTTCTATCACCGAGGACCAATGAGAACTGAGGAGTGGGGTGGAGTGGGAGGAACATGTCAGGAGAGATGACAGAAGATGGACATAAAGTTTCATTTTAGTTGTTGAAGAAAATGTCTTATAAACAAAGCTCACAAAGAGGGTCCCCAGGACTAGGGCAACTAATTAGGCTGCAATGACAATGATTTTTCTCCACTTTGAGGCACCAGAAGCTTTTTTATTAATTAGAGAGAAAGGTCCCCTGTAAGTATGTGTACCATCATGTTAATCTTATAGCTGCTTGTCAAACACAAACTAAAGAAATTAGTATACCTCTCCATGTCACGTTTCAGATTTTAATACGCCTGTTCTGGGCTGACTAGATCACTTTAAATTGGCCTCTACTTATTGGACTTCTTCAGAAACTCACTCTCACTTCTGACTCACAAAAGAAAAATTTGCTCTGATAAAACTTTCTTTTCCCTCTTTGACCTTGCTCTTATCTTCCACAATCTCACACAATCTGCTCTGGGGGTGGGAGGAAGTTTCTGAGGTTGGCATTAGGAAGAATAAAGCAGGTGTTTTCAGGAAGAAGGGTTGTTGGGGTAAGACATATTCTATCTGGTGACTGTCCTGCAACGGGAGGTAGGAAGGCCACTCCAGGACTACAAGAGACCCCCTCATGAAGGACAGGAAACACACTGCAGACTGAGACTGGGGAACCTGAGATTACAAAAGGAAACGAATATTCTCAGAGTTTTAGAGATTGTCAGTGGTGGGGGGATTGAAAGAACCAGGACCAGTTGAACACCCCCAGCTGCTTCTAAAATGCCACTTGCCCCCTCTTTCTAAAAATGAAGTGTTAAGACACAGAAAGGAGAGGAGATGACTGCCTCCCTTTCTGCTATTTATGGAGGCTTCAGTCATTTGCTGTAGGTGGATTGCAAGTATTTGAAGGAATTAGTTGACCTTTGTGTTTTCTAGAACTACTGACAACGTCTTATATAAACATTATTTTATTTTCAAGTATTTGTTGTTAATACGTGAAGCTAAAATTTACTTTCATATGTTGACCTTGTAGTCTACAACTTGCTAAACCCACAAATTAATGGTAATATCTTTTTTGTAGATTCTATCACGTTTTATGTAGATGATGATGTCTATTGATAAGCAGTGCTTTGCCTCCTCATTTCTGATTTTGATACTTTGCTTGGGGGCTCCAGTGCAATGCTGAGATGGTGAGAGCATACACCCTTGGCTTGTTCTCAGTCATAGTAAGAAAGTATTCAGCCATTAGTATTTACCATTAGTGTGATGTTTGCTATACACCTGCTATGGATGTCCTTTGTCAGGTTGAGGAAATTTTCCTCCATTTCTACATTGCTAGGCTTTTTTTAAAAATTAGGAATTCATGGTGGATTTTGTGAAATGCTGTTTTGACAACTATCAAGATGATTATATGGTTTTTCAGTTTTAGTTTGTTAATATTAAGGATTACATTGATTCATTTCTAAATATTAAAACAATCTTCATTCTTCAGATAAATCTCACTGGGTCATGATATATTATCCCTTTTATATATTTTTGGATTTTATTTGCTGAACTTTTAAAAGATATTTTACATTTTTAATCATGAGGAATATTTGTCTGGTTTTGATATCAGAATAATTCTGGCCTCAAGGAATGAAGTTGTGAAGTATTTCTTCCTTTATGATTTTCTGGAAGAATTTGTATAGAACTAATGCTATTTATTCTTTAAAAATAAGTCATAGATTTCACCATTGAAGACTTTGGGGCCTGGAGTTGTCTTTGTGAGAAAGTTTTAAATTACAAATTCAATATCTTAAAATATTTATAGAGATATTAAGGTTATCTATTTCTTCTTGAACAAGTTTTGATAGCAAGTGTCTTTCATACAATTTTTCCATTGCATCTAAATTATTAAATTTATAAATTTAATATTGCTATAAATATTACATATCTATGCTATAAATATTACATATCTATCTACATGTAGATAGATAGGTAGATAGACAGACTCATTATAAATAATTGGCTTAGACAATTGTGGAGTTGGCCAAGCAACTGTGAAATCCAAGGTCAGGCAGTCAAGAGGAGAAGAGCTTGAGCAGGTGGGGCCTCCTGGGCACAGGCCCGGATCATGAAGGCAGGATCCAAGAAAGGGAGACTGGAGTCTGGCTGGGGGCCTTCCTTCAGATGGCTTTCACTGAGTAAGTCAGGCCCCGCAGGATAATTTCTCACATTTAAAGTTGACAGGTCAGGTGGGCCTGTGGCTCAGTGGGTAGGGTATTGGCCCCATGTTCTAAGGATGGCAGGTTCAAATGTGGCCCTGGCCAAATGGCAACAAAACATAACCCAGTGTTGTGGTGGGCACCTGTAGTCCCAGCTACTCTGGGGGGCTGAGGCAAGAGAAATGCCTAAGCCCAGAGTTGGAGATTTCTGTGAGCTGTGATGCCACAGCACTCTACTGAGGGCCATAAGGTGAGACTCTGTCTCTGAAAAAAAAAAAAGCAAATAAAATAAAGTTGATAGGTGAGGGATGTCAGGTGCCTCTGCACAATCCTTTCACAGAAGGATCTATATTAGTGTTTGATGGAATGAACAGGAAGATGTGCGTCTACTACAAAATACCCACTGCCTGCCTTCTGTACTCACTGTCCAGTGCTGTAGTCCAACCCCTAGGTGGTGGACAAGTGCCAGTCCCTGGCTTATTAGGAACCGGGCCACATAGCAGGAGGTGAGCAAAACTTCATCTGTGTTAACAGCCACTCTTCATCATCACATCACCATCTGAGCTCCGCCTCCTATCAGATCAGCATCGGCACTGGGTTCTCATAGCAGCGCAGACAGTACTGTAAACTGCACATAGGAGGGGTCCAGGTTGTGCCACTTTAAGAGATCTTGATACTTGAATATCTGAGAGGGAGCTGAGACAGTGATGCCAGCTCTGGGGCCATCTAGTTGCAGAAAAACAAGCTCAGGACTCCCACCAATTCTGCATTATAGTGAGTTGTATAATTATATCATTATATATTACAATGTGATAATAATAGAAATAAAGTACACAATAAATGCAATGTGCTTGAATTATTCCCAAACCCACCTCCTCACACCAGTTCATGGAAAAAGTGCCTTCTATGAAACTGGTCCCTGGTGCGAAAAAGGTTGGAGACCACTGATCTTCTTTTTTTTTTTTTTTTTTTTGCGGAGGGTGGGGAACCACTGGTCTTGCCGTATAAGCTACAACTCTCTTCTTCTTCTTTTGTATTTTAATACTTTAGGGTTTATAATATGCATTTTCAGCTTATACTATTCTAACTCTAATTGATATGATACCACTTATATGTAGAATCAGAACCTACAGTAGTACACTTTAATCCAGGCATCCTCAAACTATGGCCCACGGGCCACATGCAGCCCGCCTAGGACATTTATCCAGCCCGCCAGGTGTTTTTGCTGCCACTGCCTATTCTGCTTAGCAGCCAACTCATCCCGGGGCCTGCAGTCCGGCCCTGCAATGGCCTGAGGGACAGTGAACTGGTCCCCTGTTTAAAAAGTTTGAGGACCCTGCTTTAATTTCTTTCCTCCCGAACTTTGCACTACTGCAGACATACATTCTTCTTTATATATTTTCTCAATCCCATATTACATTCTCTGTAGTTCTCTAAACAATTACTTTTATTGCTTTTTAAATGTATCTTCTTGTATAGTTTTTATAGTGGTTTCTCAGGGTAATATCAGTTGTCTACTGATATTAACATTTCATCCCTTGAGTGATGTATGGAAAACATTTTCCATTTACATACTTTTACCTTTCCCCTTTTAATTTCTCAAGTATCAGATGATATTGTTGTTTTAGTTATCAAAAATGATTTATAAAATGCACTAGGAGAAGAATGTTTATTATATACACTGGTTTATTTCTATTTTTCTGGTGCTCCCAGACAGCTTTTATCATTTTCTTTCTCTTTGAAGAATTCCTTTTAGCGATTCTATAGGTGTAGGTCTATTAGTGACAAACTCTTTTAGTTTTCTTTTGTCAGAGGATATTTTTATTTCCCCTTTCTTGCTGATAATTTTGCCACATGTAGAATTTGTGGTTGGCAGGTTTTTTTTTCTTTCAAGACTGAAAAATGTTGCTACTTCTTTCTGCCCACTGTGGCTTCAGATGAGAAGTCAGCTGTAATTTGAACTGCTGTTATCTAGGGCAATGTCTAGAGAAATGCATTGTTTCACTCTGGGTATTCTCAATATTTTTTTTAGTTGTCAGAAGTTTAATTATAATGTGTCTTGGCATGGTTTCTTTGGTTTTATCCTATTTGTAGTTTCCTTAACTTTTTGAAGCTGTGGGCTTATGTTTTTTGGCAAATTTGGGACTTTTTTTCCCCATTATTTCTTCAAATTGTTTTTCAGCTCCTCTCTTTATTCTTTCCAAAGACACCACAAGAAAGGAAAGTTATTGGTCAATATTTCTGATGAACATTTATTCAGAAATCCTCAATAAAATATCAGTAAACCAACAGCATATCAAAAGCTCATAATTATGTCTATATGGAATTTATCCCTGGCATAAAAGCCTGGTTTAACATATGCAGATTAATCAATGTGATACTTCACATGAACACAGTGAAAGGTAAAAACCACATGGTTGATGCAACACAGAAAAGTATTTGACAAAGTTTAACATCCTTTCTTGATAGAAACTATCCACTGTTCAGATATGAAAGGAAAGTTCCTCAACATAATAAAAACCATTTATGAAAACTCTACAGCTAACATAAGCAGTGGGGAAAAACTGAAAGCTTTTGCACTAAAATACAGTACAAGTCAAGGATGCCCACTCTCACCGCTTCCATTCAACATAATACCGAAGATCAGTACTCTGCAAAAGGACTCAGAAAAGAAAAGAAATAATGGAATCCAAATTTGAAAGAAAGAAGTAAAGTATCCCTACTTGCAGGTTAATGTAGAAAACCCCAAGATTAGATAAAAAACAATTAGAATTAATAAATAAATTCAGTAAAGTAGCAGGATACAAAATCAACATACAAAAATCAATAGCATTGATATATACAAATATGATCTAGTGAAAAAAAATCAAGAAACCAATTCCATCTATAAGAGCATCAAAAAAATACTCAGAAATGAATTTAACCATGGAGGTGAAAGTTCCATACACTGAAAACGATAAAACATTGATGAAAGAAATTGAAGAAGACACAGATAATGGAAAGATATTTTGTGTTCATGGATTGGAAGAGCGAAGATTACTAAAATGTTCATAGTACTCAAAGCACCATACAGATTTATTGTAATTGCTATTAAAATCCCAGTAACATTCTCCACAGAAATAGAAAAACCACAAAAGATTCTGAATAGCTAAAGCAATCCTGAGGGGAAAAAAAATGTTGGATACATCATACTTTCTGATTTAAAATTATATCAAAGCTATCATAATTGAAACAGTATGGTACTGGTATAAAAAACAAACATATATACTACGTATATATCCAGAAGACCAAAAATCAGACTACAACAAAGATATTTGTATCAGAATGTTTATTGCAGCCCAATTCATAATTGCTAGGTCATGGAAGAAGCCAAAGTGCCCA
>CAUYQV010184489.1:0-17786 GCA_963574575.1 Galagoides demidoff
TTGGTTTTCTTTCCTATGCATTACCAGCTCTGGAGTCCTGGGGAGGAGTCATCCAGGAGGAGGAGGAGGAAATGCCTTTGTATATTTTTAACCTAACCTTCAATCTACACCATAAGCCAGGCATCCTCAAGCTACGGCCCATGGGCCACAAGCAGTCCGTCTAGGACATTTATCTGGCCCACGGGGTGTTTTTGCCGCTGCTGCCTGTCCTGCTTAGCAGCCGACTCGCTCCGGGGTCTGCAGTCCAGCCCTCCAACAGTCTAAGGGATAGTGAACTGGCCCCCTGTTTAAAAAGTCTGAGGACCCCTCAACGTGTGTTTTCCTGTCATATGACAACTGTACTCTTATTACAAATCTTCCATCCAAATACCGATCCTTTGCAATACTAGTTTCTTTCTATTATATTCAGGCTATAGTCTTCCTTGATAAGGGCCTCATAAATTACTCGGAATGAAACCAAAAGTCATCCATCTTTATACAACAATCTTACTTTTCCGTCTGCTCCTCCTCTGCCCCACAGTAAAGAGTTTCCTATCTCTCCTCTGCCTATCGCACCCCTCCGGACGCCAGGAAAGGATCCACGTCCCCATCACTAACTCGTCTCTGCCCTGCGACCGCCTCCCTCTAATTTGCCTTTTCTCCCACTGCAGGTGCCGCCTCCACTTCCTGCTAAGGTGTCCTTGGACTTCCTGCAGCATCCCAGGCGCCACCTCCACTGTTTACACCCCACGACCACCTGACTCCAGTCCCACTCCATCCCGACCTTGAGTGGACTTGCACTTAGCTCCTGAGGTTTTCCATAGTATCTCCGAGGACTGTTCTTTGGCCACTTTAACAGCTCCTTCTCTGTGCTCATGCTTCAGTCCTCCACCCGCTCTGTTCCAGTCATCTTTTGCTTACCTGCCTTTTTCTATCACTGAAATATGAATGGGTTTAAAATATGAACGTATAGATCTTTGTAAACTTTTCTATCTTTTTTAATGGGTATGTCTGGGTAGATTTAAAATTCACTGAAAGTCTGTGAAAAAAACTAAGTTCTGATTTAATGGCATGAGTAGAAAAATAACCACTAAAATGCATCCCGCACACACCTCTGTATCATGCAAATAAGCTATGAAAGCTGGTGCCTTAATAGAGTTGTAGTTTCCTATCTTTTAATCCAGTCAAGGAATCTAAAAAGAGATTTGAGTTTTATATATTAAAATTCTTCATTGTAGGGTGGCGCCTGTGGCTCAAAGGGGTAGGGTGCCAGCCCATCTGCCGGAGGTGGCAGGTTCAAACCCAGCCTCGGCCAAAAAAAAAAAAAAAAAATTCTTTATTGTAGCAACAACCTTATTATTCCAAGGGAAAGCAATAATGAAATGATGATGAAGAAAATGGAACTCTGAAGTCACTACTCAATAAGACATACTCCCAGGCAGGCAGAACCAATCTGTTACAAATCTTTGGAGTATCCCTATTAAAAAAACCATAGGGGCTGGGCCAGGTGGCTCACACCTGTAATCCTAGAACTCTGGGAGACTGAGGCAGATGGATTACTTGAGCTCATGAGTTCGAGACCAACCTGAGCAAAAAGCGAGACCCCATCTTTACTAAAAATAGAAAAACCAAGGCAAGAAGGTCGCTTGAGCCCAAGTTGGAGGCTGGTATGAGCTATGACACCGCAGCACTCTATCCAGGGTGATAGCTTGAGTTTTCATCTCAAAAAAAACAAACAAACATAGAAACCACCAAAAGTTTTGTTAAAATATACTTCCTTATCCAATGTAAACTATTTTACTGTGTTTCTGTTCAAAGATTTTAGGAGTTCAAATAATGAGCAAAAACATAAGTATTTTTGTGGAAGCTGGAAGGATTTTATTTAATTACTTCTTAAAATATCCCCTTTTCAGAAATACATATTCCTGACACCTAAATATGGAGCTATTTTTCCGAATGGACACTTAGGCACGAGAAAACCTAAGTAATGGCTTAGTTTAATTTCCCCGATCGTCAGGTCACGAAGATACAAACGTTCCTCATGCTTACTATGTCATTAAACCACAACAGAAAGCTGGTGCATCTCAGAGTCTCATTCCTTACTCCTGCTCTGGCTAAGCCTTGTCTCACTGAAAACTAGCAGCTAGGGATATCAAGTCTTGAATTTCCTTTGTGCCCTGCTGAGCTGACCACAGAAAGGAACATCTGAAAATCCTCTTAACAGTGAAAAAGTCAATTCTGTAAAGTTACTAGGCATACTAATATTCTTTTTAAAAAAAATGCAATCAAAAATGTAGAACCCTATCTTACAAAAAAGGTTCAGACCACAGAGGGAAACACTGGAGAACAGATGCTTTGGGAATCCCCAAATCACATATTTTCCAAGTTAATGTCAAGGGTGAAAAAGGAAACACTTCTTAGAGTAATAAACACTGAAGCAATGTTAAAAGTTCCTCATGCTTCCCTCCTAAAGAATCTTCTAGAAGTACATGTCACTTCTCTGCTCACAAACCTTGCATGAAGCCCAGAACAATTGCCGAATCTGAGTCGTGTCTAGCAGTCTCCATCTGCCCACTCTTCCCCCGATGTCTGCAGGAGCATTCCTCACACTGTTTGGTAATCAGCTATTTACATGGATGTCTCCACCACTAGACTGTAAGTTCCTCCTGGGCAGGGGCTGGACTCTGTTAGCTGTGGTACCTCATTCATGCTTTGTATCATGGGGACTAGTGAATTATCTACAGATAAATAAACAACTAAATGGGACAGTCTGAAAGTGACAGCACAAGTTCATTGTTGCTGCTTCTACTGCTGTTTTCCAGTGGTGGCAGCAACAGGCATCCTGCTGGTCAGGATCAGGTCCTAGGAAACAGCACTGGGCTATCCCTGTGGGCACTGGCAACAGGGCTTCAAGAAGCAATGTGCCCAATGTGAAGCCACAGCTCCAAACAGGGTGGGGAGCTGAGCATGGTGGCTCACACCTGTAATCCCAGCACTCTGGGAGGACATGGTGGGTGGATTGCTCGAGCTCAGGAGTTTCAGAGAAGCCTGAGAAAGAGCAAGACCCCATCTCTACTAAAAATAGAAAAATTAGCTAGGCATTGTAGCAGGTGCCTATAGTCCCAGCTACTCTGGAGGCTGAAGCAGCAGGATGGCTTGAGCCCAAAAGTTTGAGGTTGCTATGAACTATGATGTTGCCACAGCACTCTATCCAGAGCAACAGAATGAGACTCTGTCTTAAAAACGCAAATAAACCAAACACGACAGGGAGAAAGGAACAGAGGTAAGTTTTCTATGACAGCATTTGCCAGGGTTTGGTTCTGATTCTTTACACCCTGTTCCCAGTTGACAGATTATCACTTAAGAGTATCACATTATTCTTCACCGACTTAAGGCTAGTATCCTTTAACAGAAGACAACACGGTAAGGACAGTTAAAGCAAAGGAAATGAAATGGACATGAACCCCCGTGCATCTCCCAGCATCAATTTTCCATCTTTTAAATACTCAGGAGGGGTTGCTGTGGAGATTACTGTTCAGCCCGTGTATATGAGAGACAAACAACATGATTCATAGTTTACAGAGGTACCCAGAAATGGAGACACACCAATAAATACCTGGCATTCCTTGAGTTATTCAATTGTTGACTTAGACTTGGGGAAGTATTGATAACTTTTAAATAGATGTACACATACTAGAAAGATGAAAGAATAGAAATTTTAAAATTTAGCTTTTTTCCCTTGACATATAGAGAGAGAAAGAGAGAGAGAAATAAAGGTAACCTTGGCAATTTCTTAAAAAGGTAGTGCATTCTTATGTAGCACATTTTTTTGTTTCTTTTTTTTAAGTATCAGCCTTTGATCTTAATGCTGGTGAAGACTGCATTTGCCACAGGCTGATAAGTGGATATGGCAGAACTTCAAAACTCATGTCAGCCAAAGAATCTAGAGAGGGAAGAAAAAAAATCAGTCATAAAGCTGGTAAAAGGCAGCTATAAATTTTTTAATGCCTTTTATTTAATTCTACCAAAAGATCACACGGCAGCATGACCCAGATTTGGTACACATCTCAACCTCAACTCATGCGTGCACATGGCCAAAATCCAATTTCTTACCCCAAAGATGTGTTTTTCATTAAACTAGTAAATCTTAGGAGGTTGCTTGTAAGACCAATAAGTTAATAAACTTCTTCTTCATAAGACAATTCAAAAGCCTTCCATTTACTAGAGTAAATCAAGAAGAACTGATAGAGAATAAAATAACAGGACGTGAGACGTAATTCTTCATTTAGAAATGATAGCCCAGCCTGAAGCCAATAGTCATTATCTACAATTTACATCAGAACTCAATACCTTATTAAGAGAACTTCATTACTCTCAGCCTTACAAAAAATAATGCCAAGGAAACACAAAACAAGCACACGATGCATCAGAAGTCCATGCCATCCTTTCCGTGGCTCAAGAGATGTTAGTGGAGGGAGCGGAAAGATGTGTGTGCATGAAAGTGCATTGAAAGGGCAGTTCTACCCCCAACCGCAGGGGCCCCAAAGTCATGGCTAGAACATTCAGAGCAGCACCCCGAGACCAGAAACTTGAAAGTATGGAACACCCATCAGTGTTAGGATGGATTCCCAAATTCTGGCATAGTCACACAAAGCCTTAGTGGCAATGGTTGTCTCTGAGAAATAGATTATCGATGTTTTTATTATTTTATATTTGTTGCATTTTCCTAATATTTACCTAAAATTAAAAAAAATTAAAGAATGCTCAATTTAGTAATAAATGTGTTTGTCAGAGTGGTTTAAAGTTTATATATTATGTTTCTTATAGAAAACTTACTGACTTTTAAAGAAAGTGCTTAGTCCTTTTGAAATATGAGTTAATGATAAATAAAAGAGATGCCAGCATTCTCACCACAATTGCCACAATCAAGTATTTGCTTGAACATTTTTTTTCTTTCCTAAATCCCCTGCAGGGTTGGGAAGGAGGTATTAGACGTTCTGTAAGCTCATGCCCAGTTTAACCCTAATTCCCCAGATAAAATATAACCTGCGAGGATTCATTCGTGGCTTCTCCCTGCAGCAACCACCCAATTGACTCAGTACATAGTTATGTATTAATCATTCTGAGCGCAATTACCGGGTTCTAGAGTTGTGCAATGTCAGCCGTTGCAAACTCCCACCATTTTCTAGCTCTTCGAGCCGTGTGTAGCTCTAGGAATTGCATTATCACTTCACTCCGTCCTGCTTTCCACTTTAGCTTCTGTTAAGCGTTAGACTCAAAAGCAGTCTTGATTGCAAATTTTTTCGGATTGTTCAGAAGTCTAAAAGAAATGTAATTTCGTGGCCTTTTCTATCACATAACCAACGGTGCCATGGGTTTCACCAAATGGACATTTTGCCATTAGTAAAGAAAAGAATCTGATTCCTGAGTGAAAAGGCCAAGATTTTAAAAAACTTTTCCTGTGAAAAGAAGGAAATAATGAGTCTAAATATGGAAGATGACAATTAAAAACAAAAATCTCCAAGACTTGTGTCACTGTGTTTAAGCAATGCAAATATATCCATGAGCAGGAAAAAGTCTGGAGGAAAGTGCACCAAAATGTTAACAATTACCATACGCATGTGATCACATGGACAAAGGTGATCTTTACTTTCTTTCACTAGGTTCCTCAGTATTTTGTAGATTCTCCATATTGATTGTGTATGGCTTCGGTTATTAGAAACTCCAATCAAATGCTAGACAACACAGAAAATGTGGTGTGAGAAGAAGTAGAGATCTAAGAATCAAAGGCCCTGGGACTTAGGGGCTTCTCAGAACTCACTCAAGTTTATACAGTTTCCAAAGCTTCTTTCCAAAGGTACATCAAAGCCAAGTCACCTGAGTCCTCTGAGAATCCCCTCTGTCACTGAGAAGCCCTTCAGCATTTATTATCCATGACAGAGGCTGAAGACACAGGGGAGAGAAAAGGAAAGGCCCAAGACTGTGCTGCCCTGATATGTTTTTGTTTGTTTTCTTAGAAGTGTTAATAGTGCTTTTTGGGGGGGTAAATTCAACAATTGAGCAGAGTGTAACCCACACTGCACTAAGAACAAAATAATGTGAACTGCTTCACAGGGGCAGAGAAAGCGCCCATCTATTTCCCAATCAAGTCCGAGCATCTCATGCCAATAAGACAGCGACTGCGGGTTTTGAGCAGAGACGGGCTGCACGTGTCCACTGCCCCACCTCTATGCAGAGGAAACGGAGATGAGCCCTGGGGGGGCCACCAAGTCCCCTCCGAGCTGGAGGGTTTCAATGACTTGCATGTCTATCCACCAGTAGAATTAGATGGTTAAGATGAAAAGGTGTATGTAAACATATCTGTATAAGGGGTTAAATGAATGAAATGGCCTCCAGATCACCCCACACTGAGGTAAATGCAGGGTCCACACATGATCTGTGATGCTCCCTCCCTGCCTGACTCACCTATGTTCCAGCCGCTACCCTGAAGTCACACCCTGTGCAACCTTTTTCTTTTCTTTGACTCTCACTTTGTCACCCTCAGTAGAGTGCCCTGGAGTCACAGCTTACAGCAATCTCTAACTCTTAGGCTCAAGTGATCCTCTTGCCTCAGCTTCCCGAGTAGCTGGGACTATAGGCACCTGCCTCAACACCCGGCTATTTTTAGAGCCAGGGTCTCACTCCTGCTCAGGCTGGTCTCTAACTCCAGGGCTCAAGCAGTCCACCTGCCTCGACCTCCCAGAGTGCTAGGATTATAGGCATGAGCCACTGTGCCCCGTCCTGTGCAAGTTTCAAACTCCCAAAGAGCCCTTGAGACAGACAGTCAGATCACTGCACAGGGAGTCCAGCCCTCCTGCCCCGGAGCACGTGTGATGCCAGGCACAGCGGGTTCTCCTCTCTTCCCTGCAAGTCAAACTGCCACGATGGCGGTTATATTTTGATTTTGCATCCTCCCACAAGTGGATGAACTGTAAGTGTTCACAAAATACTTGATGTCTGGCTGATGTGGAGAGATCGTGCCTTCATGAACACCAGGGTGGGTTCGCCCCGCTGACAGACACACAGCCAGGACACGCTCTAAAGCAGTGGTTCTCAAACTTCCTTATGCCTCCTAAACCTTTAATATGGTTCTTCATGGTTGTGGTGACCCCCAACATAAAATCATTTTTGTTGCTACTTCAGAACTGTAATTGTGCTACTGTAATGAATCGTAATGTAAATATCTGATATGCAGGATGCATTTTCATTGTTACAAAGGGGTCACGACCCACAGGTTGAGAACCGCTGCTCTCAAGCAATCTACTGAAAACACACACATACAGAGACCTCTTCTCTCTCCCCATGTCCTCTAGCATCTCGAGTCACTTTACGTGACTTACATCTAAAGCCCCAGCCTGGCCCTAATTTCTGAAAAGGGAATTTTTAAATTGCATTAATATTACTTTTCTGAGCTCTGCAATAAATCTAGCAGCATGAATGGAAGAGGGTCCTGCACAGAGCTGGGTAATGAGGTCGCAGTCTACTTTGGCTTTTGTGGAAAGCTACCCATTTATTCTGATTTTGAAGCAAATAAAAACTGCAATATTCTGGTGACTCTTTTTTTTCTTGTCCTCCTTCCCTTTTCTTATATGCATTCTAAATGAACTTGCCAGTCTAACCAGACCATTCCAAACCAGCTCCTTCATAAGAACAAAGGGCCTTCTGAACCACTCACTCCCCAAAAGCAGAAGGAAGCCCAGAGCTTTTTCTTTTCTTATTTAGTTTTTTGAGTCAGAGTGTCCTCTGTCACCCTGAGTTGAGTGCCATGGTGTCTTAGCTCACAGCAACCTCAAACTCCTGGGCTCAAGCAATCCTCTCTTCTCAGCCTCCCGAGGGGCTAGGACTACAGGCACCCATCACAACGCCCAGCTAATTTTTCTATTTTTAGTAGACATGGGGTCTCACTCTTCCTCAGGCTGGTCTCAAACTCGTGAGCTCAAGAATTCATCCACCTTGACTCCCAAAGTGCTAGGATCACAGGCGTGAGCTACCCCACCCAGCCAAAGCTCAGAGATTCTTTGGGAACATGATCAACCACAGTATGGCCGCTGGCCCTCAGGAAGAGTCCCTGCTCCCTTCCTTGGGGAAGAGAAGAAGAGTGGAAGAGGCTGGAAGCAGAGCCATGCACCTCAGTCCTTCCAACTTGGTATTTGGAGTCATTACATGCTGGACACACCCTGGCCCACTGCCACGGGGCTTCTGCTTCTGCGAAGTTGCTGAAAGATATCCTAACTTTATATTTCTTCTGAAGGACTAAGAAGGCAATGGAAAGCAGATTCCCAGTGGCATCTACTATATATAGTATAAACGGTCTAAAGCCAGGCAATGTGGTACATGCCTGCAGTTCCAACTACGTGGGCCGCTATGGCAAGAGGATCATCTGAGCCCAGAAGTTCAAAGCTCTGGTGGGCTGTGACCACACCTGTGAACAGTTGCTGTACCACTCCAGCCTGGGCAATACAGCTGGACTCTGTCCTCCCCCCAAAATCTATCTATCTATCTATCTATACATACATACACACACACACATACACACACATGCATATACACATATACTAAGTGTTCAAAATTTTCTCATGGCAATTTTATCAAATTCAAAATCGCTTAAGGATACCCATCATTTGTTTATATCTGAACCACTAATTTTTCTTTTTCATCTGACTTTTTCATCTAAATCAGACACTGTCAAAGATTTCTCTGGAAAATTCTTATCTATAAGAAACTGGGATTAACCCACAAATTCTGATCTCCCAATTCTTGTTCACATGGAATTGTGATTCAAAACTGGGTCAAGAGGTGTCTGCATTGTATGTCAAAACGTCTTCCAATTGAATTCACTTTTCAGCCACCCCCACAGACTTAGTCAGCATCATCCAAAAAGCCTGTTTGTTAATTTCCTGCCCTTGAAACGTTAAAAGCTCAGTGTCGTTAACCAGCTGGTAGAGTTGAGCAAAGCCTCATAAATCAGCCCTTTGCCCGAGGAGCTGGGAGTTCATGGTGGCTCTTCCCTGCACACAGAGAAAACAACTAAAGCACATTTCAGTTCACAAAAGAACATTCACATGTTCACAGACCCCGGCTTTCATCTGTCGGATCACAGTCCGTTTTTGATGAACTGTGTTCATCAACCGCCCCCCAGGGCCGCACAGAGGGTGACGGCACAGGCTCGGAGTCTGGCTGCCGGGGTTCAAGGCCCGGCTCCGTCACTCCACTCAGCTCCAGCTCAGGCAAGTCACTGAACTCCCCAAGCACCATTTCCTCATCTGTGACACGTGCGCCAAGCGGCGGGCTTGCCAGGAGGATGAAGTGAGGATGCACAAGCCGGTTCCGCAGACTTCAGCTCTCAGCAGCCCGGCCGCCCCTCACTGATACAAAGCTCGTCTGTGAAGCGGTGGGATTATCTTCCCTGCCTGATTTATGTACAGTCAGGCCGCCACCCCCGAGTCACACCCTGTGCGACTTTTTGAGTCCATTATGTTCTCAGAGAGCCCTTGAGACTAGCTGATCAAAAACCATACCACATATGTGGTACTTGGCCTGCCCGTGTGTCTGTGACCAAAAAAGGATAAATGGTTTTAAGTGTTGCCATTTACCATGATGTGTGCATAAACCCCCCGGGGCAGTCCCCCAAATGCTCACCTTCTGTCACTCACTGTTGTCGTATGAGCTGGGAAAACAAACATCACCTCTGTGGGCCTCAATTTTTTCATTTTGAAAAGTGGGAATGACAGTAGCTTCCCTCGTAACATTTCATAGGATGAAAATGAGTGAAGTTATACGAAGTTAAAGCATAAACACACACACACAAGTATACAAACTCTCTGTGGTAGTAAATGGATCCGAATTTGCATACTATGTCATATAATAATGCTAAAAACAACAGTAATAGCTATAGAACATCAGACTGGGCAAAACCTTTCACATCTTTGATTTCTATAAATCCTCAGCACAAGCTTATTATACTCCTTTTTAGCAAGGAGAAAATCAGAGCTTAGAGAGGGAAAGAAACTTCCCTAAGAGCACACAGCAGAGTCAGAAATTAAACCTGGGTCTATCCGATGTCACAACCCATACAAGTAACTCTGGACAGCACAGGCCCCACAATCGGCCTTTTGTATGCATCACGTCTGAACTTGCCAAATGTGCTTCAAGTCACAGAATGACAGAGGAGGATGGCCACCAAAGTCAGGCACAGTGACCAACACAAGACAGGTGTCCCAGACAGCCTGTCATAAGGCCCTATTCCAATTTGATTAACATTTACTCAAACCCCATTACTTGGAGCCCACACGTGCCAGTGCTGACCTAAAGATATCCCCAAATATCCATCAAGATGCCAGAGGCAGTTGGAGGAGTTCCAAGCACAGGTACCCAGGTTTCTAGACCTTCCTCTCCCCCTACCTTCTAAGAGCAAAAAACAGAGCAAGGATCAGGGATCCTGAGAGTGTCTTTTCTCTCCCTGCCCCCTTGAAAACACATGTCTAGATATTTGAGGCTCTCATTCCTCCTGTGCGTGTGTCTGTGTCAGAAGAAAGAGAACAAGATATGAATCCATGCAAACAGATGCCCAGGCCTATGGCTTGTACAAACAGCCGGACTGCCAGCTAACTCAGAACTCCCCTGGGACAATCTATTTCCTCACTTTTTATGCATCTAAGACAATCTCCTTCTTCAGCCCTAGGCTACTAAGGAAAATAAAAGGTCTGAAACTTAATTCAGTGAGCATTTCCTCAAAGAAACCACTCCAAAATCTTCAACTCGCTCTGCTGCTGTTCTTTAGACATCAGTGGAAGGTGGGCATGGATCCCCTGCTCCTGCAGCCCAGCTCTCCTCAGCCTAGCACTTCCCAACGGTCCTGGGATGCCAGGCAGCAGTGGCACCCAAAGATGGGCATGGGAGCTCTCTCCTCTATCCTCGGGCATCTTTAAAACCTGTCCTCAATATTTCTCGTTAAGCTAAGCCAGATTTGAATGGTGAGTGACCATCCCACGTTGCTGAGGAGGGCCTTGGTTCATTTACTCATTCACTCATTCCTGTCTAATCCTCCTACTTACTGAGCACCCACTCTGTTATACAAGGTGCTGATGACAGTGCTCCACAGCGACAGTGACAGTCCTTCCCTTGGAAACAGACAGGTCTGTTGCAGCCCATATTCTAGTGGGGGTGGGTGAGGATGTCAGAAAGAGAGTGACCAGAGGTGGAGAAGGGGAATCAGCAAAGGCCTCGGGGGACCCTCAAAGCTAATAATGAGAAATTTCGCGTCCTGCAGAGCTAGGAGAAGAGACAGACAAGGGTACAGTGTGGTAGGAGGTCGTGGATTGAGAGATCAAAGACAGAGGACTGGGACTTCAAATAAAGAGGAAGATTTCATCACTTTGGCTTTTCGGAAGCCAAGGAAAGCGAAACTGAGAAGGTCAAATAAGGAAAAAGAAAAAAATGAGGCAGGGTGAGAAAACTGAATCACAAAAAGGCAAAAAGCACATCTAGCAAACTCAGGGCCGAGATCGGAACCCGCTGGACTAACCCCGCACTTGGCCCACGGAGCTCCAGCTCTGCACTTCTGTGGCTTTAAAATAGAGATCTGGAATTTGATGGAAGTAAGATCATTAATAAACAGCTTATCAAAAGGCCATGGGGACTGAAGACAAACTGCAGACTGAATCACTAGGAAAAAGACAGATCAGAATTAAAACTCTCAAAAAACTTCCATATGACCCACAATCCCACTGCTGGGTGTATATCCCCAAAAGAAGGGAATCCAGTATATTGAAAAGATTATCTGCACTCTCGTGTTTATTGTGGCACTCATCACTATAGCCAAGACAGGGAATGCAACTAGGTGTCCATCAGCAATTGAATGGGTAAAGAAAACTGTGGTATAGATACACCATGGAATATTATATAGCCACAAAAAGAATGAAATCCTGCCACTTGCATCAACATGGATGGAACCAGATCTGATCAAGTTAAGTGAAATACATGAAGCACCATAAGATAAAGCTTACATGTTCTCACTCACCTGTGGGAGCTAAATATTAAAAATAATTGATCCCATGGAGACAAAGACAGAGTGAATAGTCTGAGAAGGGTAGTGGGAAAGAGGAATAAAGTGGGAAAGAGTATAAAAATGTAGTTATAGAGAATAAATAATATTTGATAGCAAAATAAAGTGGCCATAATCAACAGTAAGTTAGGGTACACTTTAAAATAACTAAAAGAGTGGAATAGGAATGTTCCTAACACAAATGATAAATGCCAGAGTTGATGAATACCCCAGTTACCCTGAATTGAGTAATTCACATTGTGTGTCTGTATTAAAACATCACGTGTACCCTGTACGAATATACAACTATTATGTACCCACAATGACTAAAAATAAACAATTATAAAAAATAATAAAGTGAAACTGACGCAAACAAATGTGTGCTCCTCAAGCAGTAATGCACCCTGCCTCCTGGACTTGGCTTGTGTGGAGTGTCACATGCCAGTGGGATGTCTGATGTCTGGTGAGGCTTCACTGTAAGGCAGTGGTCTCCAACCTTTGGGCACCAGGGATGGGTTTCAGAGAAGACAATTTTTCCATGGATGAAGAAGGGGAAGGATCTGACAGGAGGCCAAGTTCAAGCAGTGATGTGAGCGATGGGGAGCAGCTGTAAATACAGATGAAGCTCTGCTCACTCTCCTCTTGGGGTGTGGCGGATTCCTAACAAGCCATGGGCCAATGCCAGTCTGCAGGCTGGGGTGGGGGCCACGGCCATAGGGAATATTACTCCCAACTCCATGAACATTCAGTCAGTCAGTCCTGCTACGTGTGGGGACTAAGCTGAATCCTGATATACCAAGGTAGTCAGAACTCCGCCTTTATGGATCTCAACATCTATTGCTGAACTGGACATGGAAACAAATCAGCACTAATGCAAATTTCATCTGCTGCTCAACTGAGAATCCAAAGGGTACCGGGAGCCCTGCCTTTGGGCCTAAGGGCAAGGAGGGCCCAGCTGTGTCCCAGCTGAGAAGATGCTGGCCTAAGGCAGCACACAGCAAATGTCGCAACAGAAGCCACCCACACAACTACTCTCCTTGGAACAGAAAGTTCCAGAGAAGATAATCAGGACAAAAATGTGCATCAGCCAGAGTGCCAACAAAATTGTATTTTGTCCCTGCAGCTTCAGCTGAGACCTCAGTTTAGAGTCATGAGAGCAAACGACAGGCCACCAAGATACAGATGCTTAATTCCACAGGCACTTTAGAAGCTCATCAAGCAGCAACCAAGATTGTAGGAGCCACGGCACTGACCATTTCAGAACATGTGCCTTCCAAAAAATAGCCCACTCCCTCCATCCATGAAAAAACGAAAGGCCATGCCTTTCATCTCCAAGGAAGTCTCCAGCCCATTTCAAGAAGAAAGGACAGCTCTTTCTTTAGTAGCATAAAGAAGGGCTCCACCAGACGGAATCAGGTCCCTTCATTCATTCAGCAAATGGGCAGGAAGCTCCGAACTATGCTCTCAGTTCTAGCACCTAGCGACACTACCAATGGATCTTGCTAAGCAAAACGACATCTGAGCACAGCCTTGAAGGAGATGAGCGGGTCAGCAGAAGAAATCTGGGGACAAGGAAGAAGGAAAGAGCCAGAGAAGACGTCCTAGGGTGGGAGTGCCCTGCTTTGTTCAAGGAACAGCCAGTGTGCCAGGGCTGGGTCAGGTGGGAGGGCAGTGATGGGATGATGACGGGGGCCTCTGGAGGCCATTGTAAGGACTTTGGCTCTAAATGAAATGGGGGTTCTTTCATGAGATTGGGCAGAAGAGTGACATAATTCAGCTTCCATTTAGAAAGGCTCACTGCGGTGCTATGTTGACAGTAGGCTGTAGGTTAGCAAGGACCAAGGCCACTGGTGTATCCCAGAAAGAAGTCCTAGGAAGGTGATGAGCAGGGAGCTGATTCTGGTGGTTTCCCAACAAGCAAAACTTGGGGTGTGAGGGGAGTGGCACGAGAGAATGAAAAAGAGAAAGAGATTATATGGTTTCAACCTCTGGGACCTGAACAACTAGAAGAACGGCCTTGTCATCACCTGGGCTGAAGAGGTGGCACAGTCTTGGTTCAATGTAAACATTTCACATTGTATATTGAATCAGTACCCTGAACCCCACAAATGCATCAATGTACAAAGTTATGGTTTAATAAAGTACTTAATTATAGAAAAATAAATAAATAAAAATGAAGGAGGCTGGAGGACAGCTCAGCTGTAGTGTCTGCTTTGAGGGGTCTATTGGATATCAAAACAGAAAGGTCTATGGAGCCGCTGATGTTTAAGTGCAAAGGGTGGAAGGGACAGGGCCGGGCTGGGCGCCGTGGCAGACGGTGGCATTCCAGTCCACAAAACTAGCTGACAGCGCCCAAGGAACTAGTGCAGAGAGGGAAGTAGGCCCAGGTCGCACTCAGGGTGCTCTGATGGGAAGGGGCTGGGGAAGAAGAGCTGGCAGCAGAGGAGACGCACAGGCAGGGAGGGAAGGTGGAAAGCAGTGGGGGAGGGGGGTCTGGGTATCAGACACTGTGCCCCGTGCTCAGGGTGGAGGAAAGCTGTGTCAACAGTGCCTGAAAACTGACCACTAGACAGAGCAAGGGGAAAGTCAGTGGCGGCCTGGACAATGCAGCTGCCGTGGAACAAGCCATGGGGCAAAAGCTAGACTGGGTTCCAACAAGAACGGGGTTGAAGACAGAGACATAAACAGCTCTTTGAAGATCTGGGGCATAAGGAGCACAGCATGGCCGGCCACCTGTGGGGGTGAATAGGACCAAGCTGTGTCTGTTTCTTTTCAGAGGAGGGATGTGTGTGTGTGTGTTCTGATGGAGGGAGAAGGGAGAGTGGCGGGAGGGATGGTCTGAAAAAGCCAGAGGGCTGGAGGAACTGGCCTTAGACAGCCGCTGGGCAGTTCATTGGAGGGAGGTGGCGGGCATAGACCCTGGGGTAAGCAGGTGCAGTCGTGGGAGTCAGTGAAGATTGTTCCGTCTTGTTGGCTTCAACTCACTTAATGAAAGTAAGAAGTAAGGGTAGCAGCTGAGAAATGAGGAGGACGAAGGGAGGGCGGAGAAGTGAGAAGACCACAAAAGTCCTGCAGGAAGAATGGGACAGCAGAAGAACCAGGAAAACACACTCCCAGCACAGTGCTTTATAACTTTGAGGGTGAAAAAAAAAAGAAAAATATGATGTGTATTCACCTTCTTGATCATCTGCTAAATTACAGAGCCTCAACAAATTCAAGATGAATAGGAAAATCCCATGCCTGCTCTAATAGCCTTTTGCAAACCTGGACACACACAGATATTTCCTTACCAGAAAGGTACTCCAATTATTCTCCCTTTATCTGGGCTAAGGACTGGCAAACTTCTGTCAAGGGCCAGAGAGTAAATAGTTTCAGTTTTGCAGGCCATTTTGTTACAACTAAAGCAGCCACAGACAGCAATGAACAAATGGATGTGTTCCAATAAAACTTTATTTACACAGGCAATGGACTGAATTTGGCCTTAGGTTATAGTTTTCCAACTTCTGTAATCTAAAAAACACACATCTTCTAAAGGTTATATCAGAGTATTTAAACTTCCCAAGTAAAACTATTACTACCTAGCAGAAGAAAGACCCACTGTAATGTGATTATAATAGGTAACCTGATTTAAATTCCAAGATGATAAATAACTTCCAAAGCCTAGCTTATATAAATCTTTGAGTATAACTCTATAAATATCATTCACCCATGATTTCAAAGTGTAATAAAAACATTCAGTTACCCCACACTACATTCCTCCAAGATGATTATACTCATTTTGCAAACAGATAATGGCTTATGTTAAAGTATTTATGAAAAGGAAAAAAGGGTCCTACACATCTTAATAAATAGGATAAAGCAATAACTTAGCTAGAAAAATCATCCATATACTGCAGCTTTCCAGGGACTGACATTCTATTGCTGGGCCAATAAAATAAGACTCCCACCCCCACTTCAGATTATAGAATTTCAAAGTTGTCCCTTTAGATGTGATTGCTTGTTTTTTCATATCGAGGCCCACCTGTAGGTCTCTCTGTAAGAACCTTTTCTCACTTAGGTTCCTGGAGCACCACAATTTACCATGTGACTCCAAGAGTCCAGGTATCTCTGAGATTCTAAGGCTACAAGGAGAAGTGTCCAATAGCTCTTTCTGTGGTGATGGAAATGTTACGTACCTGCTCTGTCCAACATGTGGCTGGTGAGCACTTCAACATATGGCCAGTGTGATGAAAGAACTGGATATTTAATTTTACTCCACTTTCATTTACTTAAACTTTAATATAAGCAGCCAAATATTACCTAGTGGCTACCACATTAGACAGAACAATGCTAAAGATTTAAAAAAGAAAACCATAACCAGATAGTACTCTTCCTTTCTTCTTTTCAGTAGAAAACAAACCCTCACATAGAATGAAAAACATATTCTCTCTTTGCATAGGAATTTTTTTTCTTTTGCAAACAGTCCCAAGTAAATAAATCCCTGTTAACACTGGCAGTATCATCCATTCAGGGTGTAAGACACCACCGTATCAGTGATGCCAATCTCAGCATCTGCCTTTCACCTGGTGCTGGCCAACAGCATGATGACAGGTGGCAGCAGACTCAACGCTAAGCAGCTTTCATGGACCAGGATGTTCTAAGGGCAGGGAGATCAGGAAGGGGCCTGAGCCATCTTATCTTATTCCAACCAGTCCCACTGCAAGGGCTTAGGACAATCAAGCTTTAGAAAAGCAAATGATTTCTGGAGACAGCAAAGAGCAAGGGATTCCTACTCAAAAACCCAGGTTCCTTACAGAGAAGATGGTTTAGTCTTGCTTCCAGGTCACTGAAGGACCTGTGGCAGCCCAAAGACTTCTCCCATGCCCTCCAGAGCCCTCAAATAGAGAACAAATGGCACATGAACTTTACGACCACCCTTTATTTGCTCAAGTCAAAAACCATGCACCATCAGGGATTCGCTCTTCTCTCTTTTGTTCACCTCTCACATCAGTCCAGCCTCCGCAAACCAAGCTGAGTCCATCATGCACATCCATCTCCAGCACTGAACCATCCTGATTTCCTCAGCTTGGGTCCTGTGCTCTGCCACTCACTGGCCACGTGACCTTAGGCAAGTCCGCGCCTCAGGTCCCTCTTCTGTACCAAGGGGATAATCACAGTGCCCACTAGATAGGATTATCAAATATTAAATGAGTTCCTCAAATAAAACAATCAAAATAGGATGAGAGTATCCTCAGCACTCTCTCTAGAAAAGCTCTTTCCTGCTTTCAAACCTTCTGATAACTGCCATCACAATTACAATAAAACCTAAACTCCCAGCTTCCCCTTTGTCTCATTCTGCTCCCCCTACTCTGACCATCCTCTGCTTCTGTTCTGGAGCACACCATGCCTGCATCCCTTCCTGGGCCCTGCCCTGCCTCCCCTCTGCCCATAAAGCTCTTGCCCCAGACCTTGCCATGGCTGCTGGTACTTTACAGTCCCTCAGTCACTGGCTCTCTTGTCAGCCTTTTGTGGCCATCAGAGCACCCATTCACCTGGTAGCTTCCCTTTCATTGTCTTATTTTTTTTTCTTTTTTTTGAGACGGACCCTCAAGCTATCCCCCTGGGTAGAGTGCCATGGCATCACAGCTCATAGCAACCTCCAACTCCTGGGCTCAAGCGAGTCTCCTGCCTCCGCCTCCCAAGTAGCTGGGACCACAGGCGCCCACCACAACGCCCGGCCATTTTT
>CAUYQV010184491.1:0-16485 GCA_963574575.1 Galagoides demidoff
ACTATGCATTTTAGCAAACATCATAGAATAGATTGATTCTATTTGAATAGAATAGATTCGAACACACAGACTACTCAAAAAGGTTTTAATTGTATTGAAAAAAAGTACTGCAACCTGGACCAAAAAATTAAAACAACAAAAGATCCTTAGAAACCTCTCTCTCTGAGAAGTACTACTACTTGGTGCCTTAATACCTTTGGAAGACCTTTGCTTGTTGTATTTCCAAAGATCAGTTCTTTGAGAATTTTTTCTTGGCTTGTGACTGGACATGAGAAACATTTTCAATGTTTTGCGTAGTGATCTCTTTGCCAACTACCAAAATTCTTTAGTTCATCTGTCTTTCATGATATCATAGCAGGCAGTTATACTAACTATGCGTTAACTGTGCTATGGGTTGCTGTTTTTCTAGTCTTCTGGAAATGTTTCTTTACTATCTTTTCAGCTTTTTCCTCTAATGGTTTCCTCACCATTTTCTAGACTTTGCTATTACTTCTTTCCACATGCCATATCTTTTAGATTCCTATTATGACAGTGCCCACTTAGAAGTAAAAGATCTGGGACCACTGATTAGCTTGAATCCTGCTTGGAGTCTGTCTTTCCAACAAACAAGAATATCATAAAATAACTGCATCAATGCCCACCTTAAGCATTTGATTTGGGACCTTTAATTCAAGTCTGGAACTCAATATTGGTTTTAAAGCATCTGAGCCTCTTCTGTAGAGATAAACAGAAGTTTACATCCTAAGTACAGAAAGTCCTAAAACTGCTTCAGAAATGACAGATGAATGAATGAGATTTTTCAAATCTTGGGTCTTAGGAATTTGGCACTTCTTTTACTTTGTCAACTCAGATAAACATTTTGGATAAAAAGAAATTATAAGATGTTTTCTAGCTATTATTCGAGAATGAAAATTCCTGCTAATTAGCTTGGTTTTGCTTAGAAGAATTCATTCCCATGGAATTATGGCCTTTGGAAGTGTATATCATCTGACCTTGGGAAGACAGCTGCTGAGTGTTATAAAATCAAAAGAGAATCGACAATATTGAGAATAGACTGATGCTGGACTTTGGTTTAGTATTTCAAATCTTTTGAAACATGTGACTTTGGCAAGGGCTAGAATAATAGCTACTTTGCTAATGTAACTTGTATTTATTGTATACTTGTAGAATTATATAGTATTCTGGACTGCCTTATATTTGAACAGTGTAGCTTCTGAAAAACCTTGAAAAAGAAGCCTTGCATTTGTGTGTCAAACAGTTAAACTCATCTAGTAATGAAAGGTTGAGATGGAGACCTAGGAAAGATGAGGCAGTAAACAAAGACCATGGATGATCTTTTCAACATGAAAATTCTGACAGCACAAATTACTATCTGTGTTACATTTGATAAACTGTTTAAACTGCAAATTCCTCATCCTTAAAAGGAAATTATTACAAACACTGAATTTGCATATGTGTGTGTGTGTGTGTGGGTGTGTGTATTAAAGAAATGTTTACAGAATCCAGAGAACTGAGCCAGGTATATAGTAAGTGCACAAGAGATGTTAGCTCTGGCCATTCCTTAATTTCCTACATCTACTCTGAAAACTGGGATTTATTTCTGGACATTTAAAGACTACTCCATAGTCTGATTAATTTATATTTTATTAGATTCTCTTTTCTATAAGGTCTCAATTATGAAAAAAAATTATTGTAAGAAACTAAGAAATAAATTTCTAGATATAAATTTGGGTGGAAATAAGTTTCTTTTTAAAATTCCCTTAATGTATGTCAAACTTATTCCCAAACACATATTAGTGTTATACCTCAATTAGAAATATATTTTTATAGGATTTCTACATTTATGGGATGAATAAATTGTATGTATTGACTCTTATGTATAGCACTTCTCAAATTGTGTATTTAGGCTTTGGTTTGTCTGCATCAAGCCACAACTTTTGCTGGTAGGAAATTTGTCTTAAACCCTTCTAGTTAAACTCTGGATACAGCTGGCAAGGAAAACAGGGGTGGGCACTTTTCAAGAGTCAAATCTTTCTGTTCTGATGTTCTAATGACCGAGGTCAGTTCTTGCAGAAGGGCAACTTTGTCTCAGTTGGCTCCTTTGTGGTTCTTTTTGGCACCTTACTTTGTAGCAAATCTTTTCCTCTTTTTCTAGCATTTTGCTTTATTCCCTGTCATTTTGAGGTAAACACGTCTGAAGCATAAATCTAATCAGTGCGCACAGGGGATAGTCATTCCTTGCCATGCAAATTTGTTTTTTTTTTTGACAAATGCAGTTCTTGCTGCTATTTTGACCAAGTAGGCCAACTATTGTATCATTCTCTGTTCTAGAATAAGAGCTATCTCAGTCCATGTGTGTTGTTATAAATCACCCACCGGAGGCTGACTGATTTATAAAGAGCGGAGGGTAATTTGACTCTTGAATCTTCAAGTCCTACAAGGAACATGGCACCAGCATCTGCCTCTGACCAGGGCTTCAGGCTATTTTAGCTCCTGGAAGGAGGGGAAGGGAGCTGATGTGTGCAGAGACCACAGGGTGAGAAGAAAGCAAGAGGGTGGGAGGGAGGTGCTGGCCGGCTCTTTTTTTTGATACACAGCTTTCACCGGAACTAACAGAATGAGGACATCCCCCCCCCCATTTCATTAATCTATACCGGGGATCAAATTTCTACATGTGGCTTACAGGGTCAGTATCTAAACTAGAGCAGAACAGGTCCACACATTTTATAGTAAAACTGCATTTACGGAAATTGATTACTTCTCTACATTTCTGCTTAGCACTTTGGAAATTTGAAAATTGTGTATATTTTATCTTCTTAATAACTACATCAGGTAGACAGGACAGGTGGCTTTGTGGCTATTGCATAGATAAACATACAAAAAAAAATCAAAGATTTTAAATGACACATCCAGGATTGAGCAGCTCAAGAGGATGGGCTGGAAAACCCGTCTCTGGCCTTCTTCCTCCACAAATTTTTGCAGAGCCGCCTCCCTATTTATGAATCAACCAGACAGAAACTGACTGTTTATGTCAGAGAAGTTGGGAATATAAAGTTGGGAATATATGGTTGTTTATTTTAATTCTGATTTAACAAATGATAGAGGTGATTTGTTTATTTAGTCCCACTAATTATAGTAAATTGGAAGAGAGGTGATCTTATAATTCTAGTGGTCGCCGTAACGTTATAATCGTAAATGTTAATTCACAGCCAAATACATCTGCTTAGAATTATTTGGTAAGTGGACAGGCCCTGCTCCAGGCTACTCCGTGCTAGGCAATGCAAGATGATGATCTGAATGCAACAGCACAATCTGTAATTGCACAGTCTGCTTTCGACACAAATACAGGAGCCAATAAAGCTGAAATGTTCTCTGACCTATGGATAAACTTTTCATTCACAAGAATCTAAGTCAGCAACCATAAGAAATACTTCTCTCACATATAAGCATGTAGATCCTTTCCTATCAAACTTCTGTGGCTCAGGTCTCAGCAATGAAGGAATTGCCATGAATTGAACAGCTAACTATACACGTGCTGGTTCCATTAGTTGGCAAGCTCTTCCTGTCCTGTCAAATCAGCAAGGTCTCTATTGTTGCCCTATTTCACAGATGAGAAAACTGAGGCTCTGTGAGGTCAGTGGCCACTAATATAAATGCTAAAATTGGAATGAAATGTTCTCAAACCAAACTTCCTGCTTTTTCTACTCTCCCAACAAACCTTACTCACAAAATAAGTGCCTAGATTTTATATAATGTCAAGAGTTTTAGATTGGTTAAGCAAATGATCAATTCTTAAGTGAATTAGCTACTGTTTTTACCTGCCTACATAACCAAAATACTTCCGTTAAAAGAGGGAGACATATTTAGAATTGAAATGTGTTCATTGAGTAATGTTTGATCAGACATATTACATTGTTTTAAAGTGTTGCTTAAAGTAAGTTTGGTTTTAGAGGTAAGACAGACCTCTGAGACACTATAGGATTCATCCGTATAGGATGAAAATTGTTTTGCATGGGAGAGGGATCTCACCATGGTTAGTGAAGATTAGCCAGCTTAAAAATTTGGAAGGCATTGACCTGTGTAGCTACACGTGAAATAGGCAGATTTAGAGCTCAAAAGATTTATGTGTTCTACCTGCAAATTTAAATTTTAATTACTATGGCACATGATGACAGAAGACTTATAATACTATAATTTTAAAAACTCCATAGATTTCTTTTCCTAGAAAATATATGTATGATTAATTGTATGCAACACTCATAAGAGATCCTTCATACTTTGCTTCAGTAGGCAAAGTTTCTGTTAAAACAAACAAAAAAACTATCATAACTCATTAAGGATTCATTTTAAGTATTGTTTTGCATTTTAAGTATTGTTTGGTAAATTTTAGTTTTGACAGTAGTGAAATAATTTAATTTGAAGCGAGTTCTTGCTCTTGATGAAGAGCTGTAATAAATCAGTTTAATGAAAAAAACTTTGAGTGTACATCACTACATTAGCTGCAGGCCATTCAAAAGCTAAGGCTTTGTTCTACCCCTCCCAAAGAATGTTTAATTCATTAGAACAGGTAGAAAATTAGCATGGTTATGCTTTTTCTTAGTATTTTGCTGGAAGATTAATCTTTTGTTCACCACTGAATCTGCGGAAAAACAAATTTATTTGAAAGGAATTACCTGTCACGCGGTGTGTGTGTCTTAGTTTTCTTAAAGGGAATAGAAAATGGCTGGGGCCTAAACAATATTTCAGTTTGAGGGTAATGTGTTTTCTGGTTTCTACCCTGTCAGATTCTCAACCCGGGCTCCAGAAAGGCAAGAAGAGATTGCCTGCTTGACATATTTTTGCCTAAAGCAAGTCCTGAGACTAGAATTCATATTCATTTGACTGCATGCTGATTTTCACAGGTTTGCCAAGGGTCAGAATACAATCAATTTTCTTAAGAAAACTTAATACCTCTCATTTACAAATGAAGTTGTATTTTATATAAAATAATAAAGAAAAAGAGGAAAACGGGGGATGTTTGACTCTGAAACTGGTTTTTCTTTTGTCTTAAGCTAGATACAGTCAGGCTTTTAAACAAGTTTAAATTATTTTTTTTTTTACTTATTTGTTTACTTTTAGTGAAATTAAAAAATTTAGGGCTCTGAACTTTACTTTCTGGCCACAGGTGAAAAGCAAAATAATCAAGTATTGGGACAAATAAGTTAGAAATCATAAGGTCTTACCTTTTTTTTCTATATCTGCATTACCACAAAACAATATAAACTTACTCTGATGAAGCAAGTGAAGCATGACTTATTCTGTCCCCCCCAATGGCTTGGTTTCCCCTGATCAAAATCTTCTTAAGTTGCAGGTGGTCTTTTGGAGATTCCTTACCCATAGGATCACTACCAGTGATGATAATACAACTCTCAGAGATAATTAGAGGATAATATTTTGCTAAATGGAGTAGAAATATTTCATAATTATATTCCATATATTATATGTATAGAAATGTATACTTTGTTGTTCAAATCCAGAGACAAAAATTAGAAAAGTTCTATGAGGTTATGAAAATGTTTCACTCTAGAATGGGGTGAAAAAGACAGAATCAGTGCACAGAGTCATGTGATTGGCTCTATGGCATCGATAGAAATTACTTTTACACCATTCATTCCCTAAAGTCCAATCGCTATCATGAAATTTTTCTATAATGGCTACTGCATCTATAATTGGTCTTGGCACAAGCCACCACATCATAATATCTCTGATCAACCCCCAAACTAATTCACCAATCCGAATTCTCCACCTATGTTAATATAATCACCAAATGGCCCAGGCTTGACATATTATAATATCTTTTATGCCATTTTTTACATTTCATCCTCTCTATACCATAAAATACCAATTTATGAATATTCTTCTTTCATAATGCTTTCTTAACCCACCCTATTTCCTGTAGAGTCACTGCCATTACCCATAAGGCGTAGGATCAGTTAATTTAGACTTTTGCAATAGGGAAAATAAACTTCCTCTGTCTTTCATAATTTAAATATCTCACCACCACCATCCCCAAACACTCAAATATTAGTAGCTCACACAGGGTTGGAGGACTACATTTTACCTGCTGTAAAGAGTGTTAATTGGCTAAATTGATTCTAATGGACCATCAGAGTCAATTGCGAAAGAATTAGTAGAGAGGATTTTGCATAGCAGTTTGCTCCTAAGAAAATAGAGGGCTTAAGGATGTAAGGAAGAAAGAAGAATATTAGAGGGACGAAGGCACAGCCTGGTCTAGAAAGAGATGAGGGAATGAGAAGAGAGAAAAGACAGGCCCTTTCCGAAAGGGTGAGGACCACAATATTTTCCCTGTGGGCATACTTAGAAAAGGACCAGTGTACATGGCTTTGCTGATGTGTGCAGGTAGGAGATTGGATTTCCCTTTGCCTCAAGCAGATTTTCTGCTAGAAGTTTTGCTGGGTAGGGGTCTCCTTTCACCTGGTCTCTCACTGGGTGACTGTCCAGAAGGAGCCATGTTGCTCTATGCCACAGGACTTTGTTTAGCTCTTATCTCATAGCATCCAAGGTCAGTAACTGGAGCACTGCATTTCCTGCCTACCCTCTGCCCTCCCCAGATACTTGGACGGTTGCTGAACTTAATCACCCGAAGGAACCCAGAGCTCAGGACTGTTACTGACACTGCACTAAGACCCACTTAGGCCTCAGAGACATTTTCACTTGTCTCTGATTTATCATCTCTTTTTTCTCTATTGCTAAAAATAAGTTTCTAAAAAGGCCAAATCCTGACTTTCATAAAAATTATAAAATGAACACCAAATCCTAACTTTCATAAAAATTATAAAATGAACGCATCAGAGATATCATGTAACTTGTGGATGAATGAGGCAACCAACTGGATGTTACAACCAGTCCCAAAGATAATTCAAAGAACAGAGACATACAGACCATGAAATGATTTTACAGATTGAAATAAAACTGACTCTTTTTTTCTAACAAGGGTAAGGGACTTGCAGATAGGGGAGAGAAACAAAACGTCTCTCCATCAGATGATTTATTTGTATGCTTATAAACAAGAGTTATTCACGCTGCTCTCAGCTGTTGAAAACCTACAGAGCTGTCAAACAGCTCAGAAAACCATCAAAGATGCAAACCCTCCCTACCAGGAACTGGATGGTGTTTTCTGGACCAGAAGTTTGCAAACTTTTTTAGTGAAGAACCAGATTAAAAAAAAAGTTAGGCTTTATGGACCATATACATTATCACTTATTAATTTTATATTTGTTTGTTTCACTTTATAGCCTTTTAAAAATATAAAAACCACTTGTAGTTCAAAGATGTACAAAAATAGGCAGATTCAGCCCATGGGTCCCAGTGTGCCTAACCCTTGCTCTCAGAATGTGTGGTTCCCTGTTAAAATCACCCAATAATTTTTTTAGTTCATTTCAAAGTCTTTCATGAATTTTCCCAATAGTATTTGGTCCCATCCTTCATTTTGGTATGACTTTTTTTTTTTTTTTAAATACTAATTTGACCAAAGCTTTTTACTTCTCAAACAATTTCAGTGGATTCCTGAAGAATCAAATAAATGCACACTTCTTAAATCTGGCCTTCAGGTCCCTCTAATTATTTATTTGATCATTGCAGACTTATTCCCCAGTTTCTCCCCATGGATGACTCATTCCCTCTTAAATATGCCCCATTTTCTCATTTCTGTATCTTTTTCTGATATTTTAACAATTATTCAGAATTCTTTTCCCCTCTTGAAATTCTAGCATTCTTTGCAAAACCTACTTTAAAAGCTGTCTGTCCAATGCCATCCTTCCTGACCATTATCTGAGGAAGATGTGCCTTTTGTGAGCCTTCTTTCAAATGTTATCTGTATCCATCACATCAACCTTCTGTCCATTAACTCATTTATATCTATATTGACTGTTTTTCTTACTCAATATAAGCCTTTCAAAACTCAGGTACTAATTACATTTATAGTATTTATTTTATTCTTCAATAATTTTTAATTTGCTAGGATGAGTTTTTACTGACTTATTGAGACAAGTGAAGAAAGAATTTTTCCTTTTATATCATTAGCCAGACTGGTATTTATAGGAAATCACCTAATAACTTTGCATTAATTATCTATTGATGCATGCCAAATTACTCTAAAATTTATTTGCTTAAAGTGGAAAACATATTCATCATCTGCTGGTTTCTGTGTGTGAGATGCCTGGGTGTGACCTCTCTGGGTTCATTGGAACTTGGCCCATCACATTACAATCAAGATGACACCAAGGCTGCAGGAACCTCAGAATTCAACTGAGAAAAAGTCCATGTTGCAACTCGCACAGCTGAGAAAGAGACTCGGACCCCACTTGATGTAATAATTAACTGGAATTTTATTACACCTGTGCTGGGGGCTATTGCTTTGGAAAGCGAGTGGCCCTGAATGAAGGGCAGGTGGCCTTTTTATACCTTATTTTCTGCATAACTCAGTAAGCAAGCATAAAAAGAAGCCAAACATTGTGGTTAGCTCAGGGTGAGGGTTACATTAAATCAGGGGTCACATTGGGGGGTTACATAGTTCAGCATGGAGGTACACATGTTGAGAAAGTTTCCAAGAACATGGGACTTTCCACCAGGGGCTTTTTCTGGAATCTACCCCTCCCTGCATACTTTCTTATCCTCAAGCTTTTTCTTGGAATTTATTCTCCCCACCGTTGAAGGGGCTGGGACTAAAGGACACAAGAAAAGTTTCTTTTTCAAGGGTAGGGGGCTCAGTTATCACAGTCCTCTTCCAAACACACTCACCTGATTTTTGGTAGGATTCAGTTTCCTGGGGGTTGTTGGATTGAGAGCCTTGTTTTTCACTGGCTCTTGGTCAGAGGTCTCCTGGTCCCTTGACAGCCATTTGGCACTCAAGGCAGCTCACAAAGTGAAGGCTTCATCAGTGTTAGTGAGGAGAGCCAGTGAGAACATGAGAGAGACAGAGAGAGAGTCCCAGCAAGACAGAAACTAAGTCTTCTATAACTCAATCTCAGAAGTTATATTGTGCTTGTTACTTTTGCTGTTTTTACTTGCTGGAGGTCTTTAAAGAAAGAAAATTATTTATGACACTTGTTAAAAATGATAAAGCCAACTTTATTTAGGACTGTTGCCAGAGGTACAGGGACTCCTGCAATAGAGATTTTTGGTATGGGAGATAGATAGGGCTCAACTCCAAAAACAAAAAGGAAAAGTGGGAACTTACAGCCAAGGACCCAGGGTGGGAAGGTATGTTTGTGGATAAAAGATTACTAAGAGGAAACATCAGGGGAGAAGGGGGATTTGGACTAAACCAACCTAACACATTTCTGGCTGAATGAAGACAGGTCAAAGTGGTTAGAAATTACCAGTAGAGTGGTGGAAAATGAAGAATTTGATCATGTATTGGGGTGATCAGGTAACGAGGGTGAAGGATTCTGGCTAGACAACTTTCTCGCTAAAATTAGGTGATGCAAAAGACAAATGTGATGATGGCAATAATGTTGCATCTTCCAAATTCAGAGAATTAGGAGACCAAAATACTATTATAAATTCAAAACCGTGTGGAAAGTTACACATATTCTCTAAATATAAGGAGATAATTGGAAACTTTCTCCTATTGAATAAAAGAGAAACTTTTGGATTGATCATGTTAATGGAAAAGGTCAAAGCTAATCTTTAATCAAAATTAATGTTTACTGAAAATGTTAATGATTACATATGATTATGCATTTTTGCCATCTATTATCCAAATTTCCCCTTTTGGAAATTCACACTGTTTTCTCTTTTCTCCCTATGGTGTTGCATTTTTAAAACAGACATCCTTACATATTAGAAGAGCTTTTGGAGTGAGATAATAAGTTTAGCACAAAGGACAGATTCTCTGTGAAAATTTCTCACTTTGGAAGATATCTATGCTAGAAATCTTGGGATAGACTTTTTGCATATATATAATCTGTGAAATTATCTTCAGAGTGTCTGGTTAATCCAGTTTAATCGCTATTGTTCTGATTCTTAAAGCTGCAAAAGTGATTTCAACTGCACTATATAATTTCTCCAGTAGGTGGCAGAAGCTTACTACGTACTTAAATTTGCAAACTTGCATGAGCAAATGGCCTCCACCAGTTTTAAAAATCTGCCTTTGTTGCATTTGGGACACCATGGATGTAAAGGGAATTGTTGCATCCCATCACAGACACCTCTGATTCTGACAGGTTTTGCTGATACGCTGCAGAATAAAAGTATAGCTCATACAATGTGCAGTGTCATGCAGAATTAAGACATGCCTATATGCTAACCTTGTTGTCTGTTCAAAAAGGCTTTTTGTTTTGTTTTAATAAACTAAACAGGCTATATGTGGAAATCATTTTAATTAAAAGAAAGGCATATGGCATTTTGTAATTATAAACCGTGAAGATCAGTTATTTAGATAGTGGCGTTTTGCAGTAGGAGTTAAAAGACATGGAAAGACATGACATTTACATTCAATAGATGTTTCCAGTTATATGCTAGTACTCTATTCAACTAACATGCACGTTACTGCACATATTGTAATTTAGAAAGCACATATATTAACAATTCTATTGCTAATCTTGCCTGTTTATGTTCTTGCTAATTTGACAATGCCGTAATTTAAACCAAGGACATTATGGAGTGCTGTGATTTTACCCACTGAGAAATAAGGATGGTGAAATCTATATTTATGCAAAATGAACATAAATTAGGCAAAATTCAGTAATTTCCCTGACATTGATGCTATATAGGAAGGATGCATAAACCCAACATTCATTAAGATGGATCTTAACTTTCTTCATGTTATCATCATAGAAAATGAGATGATTCTCCCTGTAGAACAAAAACAGAGAGAGTGAGAGAGAGAGAGATCTCCACAATACTTGTTGATAATAATGCCCATTTCTTTATTGTCCTTTTGTTCTTAGCAGAATATTATGTCCAGTCCTTCCTGCGGGGAACTCTAAATTGGGCAGGGAACTACCTATGGGGGACGACCACTTCCAGCCGGGATAGATAGTAGGTTTACTGCTGATGCTTTGCAACGGGCAGATGGGGAGAATTTTCCTCAGCGATAGTGTGGGTTGTCGAATCTGAGAGCTGAAGCAGCATCATCAAAGGAAATAAATACTGAAATTCATAGCTGAGGAATTAGAGCAAGACTGGATGGGCTGTGAGATTGATTTGGGCAGTTCAGGAATTAGTTTTTGAATACAGTCTACAGACCTGTGGACTTTTTCGGTGCGATATTTGGGAAGACTTTCTTTTCAAGGATACCAGCTAAAAGGAGCACATTGCATCAATGCCTGTGGGGATTGTCAATCTTCAAAGTCCCCTGTCTGACTGTTTCCTGAATTTTGCTGATAGCTCAGACCCAATTAGATTATAAATGAGATTTAGATTGCATTTTGCTTAACGCATTATCTTACTCACGTTTACACTAAAGCTTTGCTGGCATTTTTCTATCCACTGTAGACATCGTTTAAGACAAACTCATTTGGGAATTTTATTATCTTAAAGTGCTTGGTTTGAAATGCAGCTTTAGGGAATTTATTGTGCTTTCTCTGCTATACTACTGTCTTATCGTTCCCTCCCTTTACTTGTACAGCAGAAATGTTGAGTATTAAAATAGATTTTTAGTATATCTATGATATTTATCAATATTTTAAAATCCCATGGAGATTTTTAAACAGCCATGAAAGTCATTTTATTTAAGGTTTTCTTGATAACATGAAGTCTGCATCACCATTCATGTTTTACAGGCATGTTTTCCTTCATTTTAAATGCTGTATTAAATCAATTTTGCAAATGCATAATTGTTGATCTTAGATGAGCTTCAAGTAAGGGTGTCTTGAGAATTAGAATCTTGAAAAATTCACCAACAAGGAAAATAAGTTGTGAAAAATGTAAGCCCTTGTAGAGAAAATGGCATTAGAGAATTTGCTGATATGGTTTTCAAATATGGTATTCTTAGAAAAGACATCTGTATTACTAACTTTGATTTATCATGTTGGAATGGAGGAAAGTATTAGGGTTTTTATTCACTTCAATGTCAATGAAATATTTGTAATTTATTTTCTTTGTGGAAGACATCGTTCAGTCAGAGAAGCTCCTGGATGTTTGTTTCTGCATCTCGGCCTCAATCTAATGGTGAATACTTTTTTGATTTCGTGATGTAGAGTTACTCAGAATGGGTTTCTGATGCTGGTTTCAACTCTCCATGCCCCTTTGTCCCTTTTCTTCTATCTCTGTTGACACCATTCTTTAGATATTTGACTTCCAACACTTTTGCATGTCTTTTTTTTTCTTTTCTCTCTCTTTAAAACTTACTAAAGCACTTTTTATTTCTTTTTTAATTTCTTCTTTACATTCTCACAAATGCAAATACCATTGAAATGCGGTTCCAAAGCAGAGCATTATAGTCTATCTCCATTTGCTTCTAAAGGACTCATCGGAAAGCCACTCTGCTTCTACACCACTCAGTTTAGCTTCTTTTTCAATTTCTGATTGTCAAGCTCCTTTTTTTAAATTTAGCTTTACCAGAATTTCATTCAACAATTTAACATAATTTTACTGAATGTCAACACTGACTATAGTAGTGAACAAAGCTGATAGATCCATATCTTCATTAAATTTCCAACGTAGAAGGGAAGTTAGACATTAAAGACACAGTTACAAGTCCCATGAGAGTTACAGATGTCTATGACAAGAGGATCTATAGCCTCAGAGAAGGACAAGAGGAGACATCTCTTCCAGCTCCTTAGAAAACAACAAATTAACTTCAAACTTGGTGGTGCCAGACAAACACTATGTTATGCTCAAAAATCAAGTGGGTTCATGTGGTATGACTGATCTATGCTTCCCATAGTGTCAGTGTTGGAACTAGCTGAAGAACATTCCTTTACATAGCTGGTATTCGATACCTTCTATTGGCTTGTATCTTAGCCAAGACTGCTGGTTAGAACACTTACACAAGACCTCTGCTTGTAGCTTGAGCTTTTGTAGCATTGTGGATGGTTGCAAAGGTGAATGTTGCAAGAGAGAGTCGGGCAGAAGCTGCATCTCTTTTATGACAGATGCTCAGAAGTCACATGGCATCACTTCCACCATACCTCCTGGTTGGAACCACCTCAAAGCAGCCTAGGTTCAAGATGAGGAGAAGTAGCCTCCACCTCTTGAGGGCCAAGGACAAGGTTCTTGGAAAGCATAAGAAACTATAAATATGCTTGTAGTACAGCTATGTTTGGAAAAAATATAATCTGACACAGCACCTCTGAGAAAGTGGTACTTATGTTGAAGCTGGTTGGAAGGAAATAAATGTGAAAAGGCATTATAATCAAAAGAAGCTATGTCAGTAAAGAACCTAAGATAAGATGAATCAATGGCTTAGCTTGGAAAATGAAACCCAGTTTCACTGGAACATAGAGGTGAAAAGGTGATTGGTAGGTTTCATAGGTCTTGTGAAGAATTCAGACTTCAAGCAAAGTTATACTGGTTGTGTTAAAGGTATACAAACCTTAGGCTAAGGGCAATAGAAGACAATGTGTAGGTTACTATTTGGGAGTGATGTGATCAGATTTATGGTTATGGAAGATACCAGAATGCTGGATTACAGCATAAATGTGTAGGCAGTGGAGCCAGTTAAGTAACTATTGCAATGACCCAGGTAAGAGATCACAGTGACTTGGACTAGGATGTCATCACTGAAGATAGAGGCAAGTAGATGGATTTCAGCGTAATTAGTTGGAATAAGTCGGATTTGAGAAATGGCTTAGACGTAAAGGGTCAGAGTGTGGGCAGATTTGAGAATATATTCTAGGTATATTATTTTGAAACTATACACGGAAATATTTGAGTAGCAGGAATACATGTAGTGGGAAGATTATGAGTTACATTTCAGAGATACTAAATTTATACTGTTTTTAAAGTTCTGTTGAGATGTCCAGTGGTAAGTGTATTATATGGATCAGATGCTCAGAAAGGATGAAGTGTATATTGTGAATTGCTAACATATTGATGGTCCCTACAGCCGTGGCTTAAGTCAGAAAAGGTATCAATATAAAGGAAGCAAATTCACAAATTAGGTTAAAGATGAAATAGGATTTCATTAAGCAGAAAGAGGATCAATTGGAGGTATGCTTAGAGGTAAGGTGGGTAGCATTTGTGATATGGTTTGGGTGTCGGGGCACTTTTCAGGGTCCCCTTCTCCATAGCAGGTGGGAAAACTCACAGATTTAAGGCTGGAAAATATTGAATCAATTAGTAATGAAGAGTAATGAGTATGTTTGTAACTGGAAGAAAAGGAATTGTTTGACATGGCTTAGTTTTATGTGTTGTGACATAAGAAAGGTGCTCTCTAGATAGTAAAAATGTAGACGTGTATGAAGAATGAAGGTGAATAATCAGAACTGGAGATACAAATTTGTGGGCATATTCTAAAATAGTTCTCAATAAAACTCCATAGATCAGTGAACCTCTGTGGGAGTGAATGTTTTCCATACTCTGTAATATAGAGGGTGACTTGAGAAGAATGACTTTGAAGCCCTGGTCTGTCTGAGTATGACTAGAAGAGCTATCTGTGTGTGTCTTTGGAACAACTCCAGAGGTTGCTGTGGTTGGCCACATGCAACTGAGGAGCTGGTGGAATTGATGTGGGAATCTTACCTAACATGCAGAATAAATAATGCCCACCTGAATGTCTCTAGCTAACCCATCTTCTCAGTGTCCTGAAAACATTGCCAATAAAGTTGTATTTCTGTTAACACTTGTCATATTCAGACTTTTTGGCCTATCCTTCCAAGTGGCTGCCCATCTTGCAAAGAATGGGCATAATTATGAATAATAACCCTGTTAGTGAAATACTTCCAAGCCCCAGAGCCTCAGAGTGTTGTATTTTCTCAACAAAGAGCGACAGAACACTTTGGTGATAGTATTATCTAAAGGGAACCGGTTCTATATTTTTTAATCTGCATCAGTGTGGGGAAGTACTGAAGATGAAACTTAATATGAGAGTGTTTATAAATGTAAATACCCTAGAATCATAAAGGGAAAGAAGATTTTCTATGGGGTTCCTTCCTCCCTTCACTTTATATATTTTGTATATTTATTACCTGCTACGTACTGTTCTGGGCTCTGAGATCAAGGAGACGTGCACACAAAGGATGACACAGGGAAGAGGAGGAAACCTGGAGGACGGGCACCTGCATCAGGGCCCTGTGAGAGCACAGGAAATGCCCCTGAATCAGGAGCTGTCCCTGATGCCCTTGCTCTGACATGCAGCTGACTTGAAGCCTTCATGCCAGGTGCTAGTTACCATCTTTAGCACTTCTCTTTTGGTGGTGTAAACATCCTTGAAAGGGGTAGTATAGTTCCACAGTGTAAGTAGGATGAGTGTTCACTGTTTTCCATGAAAGGCAGAATCTAGGACAATGGGAGATTGTATATGAATCTCTTTGCTGAATGCTGCAAAAGACAGGATTCCCCATAGGCCTGATTTTCCTTGCTAGGCATTAGGTTTGGTGTGTGAATGTGATTCATCACCAGTGACTCTCAAAACCAGTGATGGGTACCTGATTCACCAGATGACGCCTACAGCAGAATGCTGGGCCCCACCCAGGCCTAGGGTAAGACCCCCCCCCCCAAATTTTAACCATTTCCTAGTAATGCCAATACTGCTGGGCCCAGAACCACATTTTGAGAACCACTGTGGTAGACAGAGTCCTTGTCCTCTATGAGTTTACAGACAGGTAGGGGAGACAGGTGAGTGACTGGGTACAGGGTTGGGAGAGCTCAGAGAAGTGAAGATGTGAGCTAAGATTGCACGGAATAATCAACGGTCTGATTCACACCAAACGGTGACTTAGTGATTTGTAGACAGGCAAAGTGAAGCAAACATCTGATGTACTTATTAAGACACTCGATCCCCAAACCTCAAGAGGATAAACCTTTTATTGAGAAAGAAAAAGTGACAATGGTGCCTTGATTGCTTGTCTGTGCTGATTGCTTTCACCTGCTAAATGCTTCCCTCCACAATTCACCTCACCATTGCCGGCTTAACCTCACATCATTTGGGAACTGCTTTTCTCCACAATGTCATCAGATAAATGGTGGCTGTGTTTGTGTTTCTTGACAGCTATATGAAAGTAAAAGTGTGAGTTTCATCTTCTTCTTTTTATGTGTAGTTGCAAATATAATGAATTGTGTCAGAGCCTAAATAAAAGTCCTTCCCTTTGCCTTTCTCTCTCTCTCTCTCTTTTTTTTTTTTTGTCAAGGTTTATCTCCTGACCCAATTTAAACAATATCAACTGAGGATTATCTTATTCAATGAAAAGAGAGGAAAAAGAACCTCCACTTTTGAAGACAGATTTTATTAGTACAAAGTAACAATATGAATAGTCTGTAATCATTTTACTTGAATCATCACAGGGTAAAGAAAGTTATTTCTTTCAAATAACCCTTTAG
>CAUYQV010184492.1:0-10323 GCA_963574575.1 Galagoides demidoff
CTGTGAAACTGCTTTTCTCACTTACTTTCCTGCTCTGGGTTAGGCCGGAGGGGTCTAACCTGCTTAGTTCCTGTCAGTCCTACTCCTATACAGACTCCTGATCTAAGACTGGGGGAAGGAAAGAAGGGGAGACTCCCTACACACACACACATGCACACACGCGCACACACACACGCACATATATATATATATCTTATTATAAATCACAGTATTAAAAAATAATAAAGATTGTTAATTATGAACCACGTGATAGCTTCAGGTTTCTGCTAGTCAATTAATTAACAAATGTTATGGCTACGCTCTGTATTATGCAGATGTACTCCGTGGTCACAGCTTAAAATCAGCAATTGGTTTTCTTCTCCAGAAAAAATAGGCTGGTGGCCTCTCCCGCCATCAGCTGTATGTTAGTGTTACATGTGAGACAAATTCTGAAGAATATTATTAGTTTTTTGTACATGCTCTTGAAAGTAAAGAGCTACTATTTTCACGCTTGGCATCACTATTCATTTGTGCATCCTCTTCCAATTTCCCATCATGTTTCCTCTGTTCATATCTAATTATTAATACTTTAATCCATATCTTCTTCCTTCAGTGAGATATGCTGGTTAGAAATACTGTCTACCCCTGTGCAGGCCATAACATTATTTACCTCAGGACTTTTTCACTTTCCAAATTTTTAGTGGGATGTCACCGGATCTGAAAGATAAAACTTACAAGAATGTCCCTGACACTTAGTAATGAGATTACTTCACAGCCTCAAGATAGCCACAGATGGTGAGGTTAGGTCCACCTGTGAGTTTCCATTTGTAGAACATACAGCCAAATCCCGCTCTGCAGTTGCCATGTCACGTACGGTGATGTCTTCTGCTGTGAGCTCAAGAAGTAAAGCTCTCACCCCACAATAACTAGATGGAGGACAATAAAAGGTAAAATAAAAAACAGAGAAGTTTTATCATTTCCCACGCCCTAATTCCCACCACTCTGTCTCAGTAACAATGGAATTTCCCCTCGAACACCTCTCAAATTCACCCTTTGACACATTGATTTTTTTCAGGCAATCTTTTAAGCTCCTTTCCTCTTCTGTCTTAAATAATAGATTTTTTTTATTTGCACATTCCAGTTTTTAACAGCCCACTGCTCCATTGTTGATAAGAAATGTGGTATGTTCTTATATTTTCATGCCAAGTTTTTTTTGTTGATGGGGAAAAAAGAGTTGTCAACCTATCAGTAAAGGCATTTCAGAGAGAACAAACTGGAGGAAGTTGTCCCTAGGAAACAAGCTCAAGAACTGCTTTACAAATGTTTTATAGGCTTAAAAAAATGACATCACACAGAAACCCAGGAATAAAGAACACCAGAAAGACTGAATATCTTAGGAAATACAGGTGTTCTATATCAGTGGTTTTCAACCAAGAATGGGAGTAATTTTTTCTCCCTCGTCCTAAAGGACATATGGCAACATATAGAAATGTTTTCATTGTCCTGTCTGGGGTGGGAATGGGGATAGGTACTATGGGCACCTCCCAACCCAGCATGTGTCCGAACATCGCATAATGTAAGGATGGTCCTTGCTGACAACAAATAATCATATCCCAGATGACATAAAATGAACTAATATAAAATAAAGAAATAGATGGAAGAACAAGTTTGGAAAACTAGAAATGATTCAGAGGAGTTGATATGACTGGGTAATAATACGTACATTCCTAAACATTTATTTCAATGACTTCTGAACAATGGGGCTGATGAATCCTATGAATTTGTGATAAAAGTGACCAATATAGGTTCATGTTAAATAATGATCATAGTCTATAATTATAGAAAAAATATAGTAGGATTGATCCAGAGTCTCAGATTGATGTAAGATTATTAAAATAAAAGCAAAACTGGAAAAAAAAAGTAGATAAACATACCGTGAATAAAGATGCATAAATTTACAAATTAATGAATAAATAACTTTCATCTTTAAATCAAATATTTCACAATTTTATGCTTCTTTGTATTTTCCCATGCTTTTAAATATAAAAATCATTCTATGTTACTTTTGAATACCTTGCTAAGTAACGCAATAATGTAGTAAAACATTTCAGAGGGACCAAATAAGCATTTGTTAACCAAATGTGATTTTATCATTGTTTATCTGAAAAAAAATATTAGAATGCACTATTTTATCAGGTGAATATTTATGTAAATAATTGTGATACTGCTAATTTAAGAATATATTAGATTTTACATATATAAACAATTTTGAACAATGCACAAAGTACCAGAAAAACACAAATCTCTAAATGCAACTGTTAAAAATCTAATCACCATGGAGTAGCCAATTATTAATTGCATTGCAGTTATTAAAAATTAAATTACAGTTTCTGTGCAGTATTACATTTTCCATTCTGTTATCAGAAATAAATCAGATTTAAAACTTAATTAGTGTCAAGAAAAGAGAAGTTTTGAAGTCCGTTTTTTTAATTAAAATGAAGATTTGAAGAAACAGTCAACACAGCAATTTTCTCACTGGTGTTTACTGAAGATATGTTTGTCAATAACAAATGGATGTTAGCATATTTCGTCTGCATAAATCTTGCATATGATTAACATTTGTAATCTTCAAAATTATCATTACGCACATTTGGCTTATACACAAACACACATGATCTGTAGTGAAATAAACACATGGATATCAAATATTACTGTGTATAGCATGTCTAGTTTATGTGGATTTTTTTCACACCCTTTTGTGTCTTCATTCAGACATAGTAACACGGAATATTAAACCTGGAAGACACTAAAAGTCATACGATCTAATTTCGTGTTTCTTTTAAAATGGAAAAAGTTGAGGCTCTAGACTAACCAAGGTCAGGAAGTTAACTCAGGGAAGAACGAGGAATCACATGCAAATGTAAAAAAAATAACTAACGCCTTTTGTGTCGGGCAAAGAACTGTGTAAGCTTTCTGTGCTTGCATGACTAAATTTCAATCTGGTAACTCTGTCATAAAATTAAACAACATTGTCAGCACCGAGTTGTTACAGGTCTCAGATAGCATGTTGATCAGAAATCATTAATAATTTCTTTCCATTATGAATTTAAAATATAATTAAACATTGATAGTCATTATCAGGACCAAGCACATGGTGTACGCATTTCTGCTGGTAAAGGCGGCATCTGAGCTCTTCTGATCATGAAAGGGGAAAGAAGAAACAAAGTGAAGGATTGACATCCATGTGATGCTGAAAACATTACATTATAGAGCTGGCTAGATATCTGAAAGTTACAGGCCTAGAATTCGGCTTCTGAGAGAAAGCAGCAGCTGGCTGAAGAACAGTGGACAAAGAGAATGATGAATCAAATCCGGATTTGATGTGGAGTAGAATATGGGAGCAAACATTTGAGTTCTTTTGTGGAAGGATTTATTTCCTTCCAGTTTTTCAGAGAGGTAAACTGCTTCAGAATGCTCTGCACACTTTTTTATCTTGTCCCTGAAATGCCTTCTTTTCCCTTATTTATTTCCTGTGAGATTTGTCTCTACCTCTAGTCCTTTGGAGAGTGTGCAAACAGGTGCGTTTAGTTATTCTCAAAGGGAACTTTGGAGAGAAAGCATTGGAAAAGGGAAAACAAATACATGTATATATGAAATTCCCTTTCCTTTTCATGTTTCACCTACAAAGCACAAAGATAATAGTTAGCTAAACATTACTCATCTTATTCAAAAAATATTTTCTAACACAATGCATTTAACGGTTTGTAAATATCTTTTGCTGACTTTTAAGATCTATGATAACTCAAAAATATAGGATTTGTTTCAAGATACTGGAATTGAATTCATACCTCAGTCATCATAGATGAAAATTAAGACAAAGAAGAACTAGCACATTTGAAGTCTCAAAGCGTTTGACAATTTATCATTTAACAATTACTTTATTTATTTACTATTTATTTATTTTTGCAGCATGGTCTCAGTCTATCACCCGGGCTAGAGTCCAGAGGCATAATCATAGTTTACAGCCACCTTAAACTCCTGGTCTCAAGTAATTGTCCTCCATCAGCCTCCTGAGCAGATGGGAGCACAGATGCATACCCCAGGCCCTGCTAATTTTTACATCTTTTTTTTTTTAGAGGAAGCGTCTTGCTCTGGCTCAGTTGATCTTCCTGCCTTATTCTCCCAGAGTCCTCGGATTACAGGTGTGAACCACCATGCCAGCTCATCTTCTATATTATATGTTCTCCATCTTGGACTGAAACATCATTTTGCAATGCATGGTCATAACTTATTCTTATTTTAATTAGTACTTGGTAATTAAATGTATTTCTTAAACAAAGGAACATAATGTTCTGTCTCTCTGTAGGATATTCATATGCTGTCCTTAGATTTAATTTATTTTCATATATGCTTGCTTGATTTGCTCATCTCTGTTTGATTAAAAATACAGTTTGAGATGGAATGGTATTCTATCCCAGTCATTATTATTTTTATAATAGTTAGAAAATGAAGAAGTTTTTAGAATACCAAATATGTATCTGTGTATACATTTGTACAACTTGAAATATATAAACATAATTTCTTAACTTGATCAACTTTATTCCTGTTAAAATGTTCGAAACCTAGTTATGAATTTGAATTTTATGGCCATGAGATTTTTGTTAATGTGAAAATATATTTTTTTAATTTTTTAGATAAGCATTTGTTCAATAATAACGAAATTCACTTTGAATACCAGGAAGATGAATTGCCTAAAATTGAAAAGTAATATCACGTTCAGTATGGCATCTTGTGGAAATATAATGTATTTAGAATGGGGATTACAGAGTTGATCTTTCCTCACTTGATGTACAAATTCCAACCTAACAAAAATGGTAATTACCTAACCCAATGTCTAGAATTAAAGAGAACAAGGAAACAACACAACATATAAATGTGTGTTAGTATGTTCGTGTATGTAGACTTTAACAGAATTTGGATTTCTTACTTTTCATAATTTCAGAGACTTTGTATATTTAAAAGTAATAAAACTACAATATTGACAAACAAATGGAAATATTACAAAGAGATAAACTCTCAATAATTCCAGAAAATATAAAATATCCTTTAGAAATAAATATAAGATGGTACACAGAAAGGACAAATAATTGCTGTCAAAGAATTCTGTTGGAGACAATGTTCTGATTCTACCAGGTATAAATGTGTGATCAAGTAGCAATTATTTAGTGTATCGGAGCCTCATTTAAAAAGTACAGATTATAAATCCTTCACTCAGGGTTGTTGACAGAAAGTAAATCATAGATCACACATAACAGATAATGCATAGATAGATATATTTAGAGACTTTAGCTAAAAATACAGGCAATAATACATGTTTAATACATCGTTGCAACTGTTATCGTTACTAAATTTCTTCCATCAATTATTTTGTTGTTTAAAATTGTCGCAAAGTGTGTGGTGGCTCACGCCTCCTCATCCTTAGCCCTCTGGGAGCCTGTAATTCTAGCAATCTGGGACGCTAAAGTGGTGGATTGCTTGAGTTTACAGGTTCGAGATCAACCTGAGCAAGAAGGAGACCCTAGCTCTAAAAATAGCTGGGCATTGTGACAGGTGGGTATAGTCCCACCTACTTGGGAGCCTGAAGCAAGAGAATAGCTTGAGCAGAAGAGTTTCAGGTTGCTATGAGCTATGACGCTTACAGTACTCTACTGTGGGTGACAATGTGAGACTGTCCAAAAAAAATGAGAAAATAAAATAAAATAAAATTTATTGTGCAACATCTATTAAACATCATCTATATTTGCCAGGGATTTAGTTTCTTACTACAGCCATCAAGTCAATAGGTCACAGGGCTAAAACACCTTAGGGTCCCAGTTCAATTTGTCTGCAAGTATAGATTTCAGTAACTAAATATTCTAATAGAGATTATCTGTAGCACATTTATAAGTCTAATTTTAAATAATTACAATGCAAATATGCATTTACAAGTGAATATAGTATTTCATCTGTCAGTGATTATGCAGGAGATACTGTGTTATGATTATGGACTTATATTATTCATTTTGCAATGAAAATGAGACATTCGTGAATGCATTTTAACATAAATATACATTTTGCGCTTACTCTTTGAACAATTCAATATCATTAACAGTTTGCAATTTCATTGGTTCTTTCTACTAAATGTTGAGCATCCCTTAATGGTGGGAAAGGACTCAGTATTGCCTAATAAGATAACTCAATCAGTTATAAAGTTGGAATTAAAAGGTGAGTTTTATTTTATTTTAATTTTCTTTGAAGTTAATTGTGATTAAGAATGTTCTTTTCTTCTATAATTTGTTCAAGTAGGTTTTTAAAAAGCCATGTAATTATAACAATCAGTCACTAAATTTTAATAGAATAAATTATGCAGTTACATTCTGGAATGAAAGTTTTTAATATCAAATCAATGATTTATATGTGCATTGTGTGTGTATATTCTAATAACAGGAGAAATTGGAAAACTTTTAATTTACTTGTACCTTATTAGATTTAAGAATTCCTTTAAATCTAGAGACTACCAATAGATAATGCTCAATAATTTAGAAAAATGCATCTATTTTTAGCTTTAATGAAAACCTTATCATTAGGAGACATAAGAACTCTAATTCTTCTTTTTATGCACTTCCACTAAAAATATGGCAATTTATTTATAGTTGGTGCTTATGACAGAGATCTTAGTTAGCTGTTTTCAGTGCTATTATTTTGCTTATCTCAAAAGTGATATATAGATTTTCAAGTAAAATTATCCACATGAGCTATGCATAATTAGAAGACAAAAATAAGCATCAGCAAACCAAGTTTAATGTGGATAAATAAACTATAATGGTAAAAAGAACAAATGGTAAGGGAGGGGCAAAAGAAAGAAATTGTGAACAGTTATTACAAAAGACATGACATTAGGAAGGGATCTAATGCCAAGATGAAAAGATCTCAAGGCTTCACTACTATCCCCAAATCTATTGCTAACCTCGGGAAGAATTTTCTTGTGTCTTTTCTTTTTTCTCCTAGTAATTGAGTGGAAGAATTAACTGCTGGAAGGATATGGGCAGAACAACTAGTTATCTGGCATAAACTCTCTAGGAAGGAAGAAAAACACACCCGAACTTCATATAAATAGAGGAAAATCTAATGTTGGAGAAAAGGCACATAATCTTTTTCCATGAACTAGTAAAAAAAATCCTTTTTCTGGCAAATTTTAAAAATCACCAGAAAAAGAATGGAAACAAATGATTTCAAGAAGAATTGATACAAATTTAGTTGAGTTATTCACAATCCTCAAGCTACAGAAAAAGTAAATAAAACTCCCAAGAGAGAACCTAATTACATTAAATATAATGAAATTATTGTAAAAGAAAATGAATTCAATTTCACTTTCATCATGAACACTGATGAGGTTAAGCATAACAAACATCTTTAAAATACATTATGAATATGAAATTTAAAAGCCTGGCTATGAAAGAAATACAAAGGATATCGCTTAGGAGCAACAAAAAAAGATAATAAAGTTACTTGCTTATGCCTTTAAGCTGGAAATATTTAAAATAATGCAAAATTTTAAGTGGGTTAATAAATAATAAGCAACTCATTGCCATGTCAGAGAGGTTGTGAAAACAAATTGGAAACAAATTTCTTCTATCATTATGGAAAATTAAGTGATTGAGAAAGAACTGGATGGCTTACTTAAATAACATACTTAATAGAAAAATAGGCTCAGCACTTGTGGCTCAAGTGGCTAAGGTGCCAGCCACATACACCTAAGGTGGCAGGTTCAAATCCAGCCCAGGCCCTCCAAAACAACAATGATGACTGCAACCAAAAAATAGCCATGGTGGGCACCTGTAGTCCCTGCTACTTGGGAGCCTGAGGCAGGAGACTCGCTTGAACCCAGGAGTTGGAGGTTGCTGTGAGCTATGATGCCACCGCACTCTACCCGGGGGGACAGCTTGAAGCTCTGTCTCAAAAATAATAATAATAATAATAATAATAATAATTTTAATTATTTAAAAGTAAAATGGAATAAAAAGTATCCTCAGGTTTAATAAATGAAAAGTTTTTGGAATGGCAAGAAAACCATAGTTGCAGCTACAGATAACAGCCAACACTTACACGAATAAACGAAAATTGATGTAGAACTTTCAATAACACTTCTGCCATAGAATTTGAGAAATAAATCTTTAGTAAAGTAGATGCAGAAGAGTTTATGTGAGCTGTTGGTTGATAGAAGCAGAAACAAGCATGACCTCAGATTTCTCTACACTGATTTTCAAAGTCTCAAAACAACAGAATAATGTTCATAAAATTCACAAGAGGAAAACAAACAGCATGAACCAAGAATATCATTCTCAGCTAATGTTTAAATAATTAAATAGTAAGCAAACATTCTCAACTACAGAATAACTTAAACATGGCAAAAGAAACTCTGAATAACAAGATTTAGCCAACTAAGGGAGGCATTGAAATTTGAAATTTTCTGAGTTCCTCATCCAAAAAAATGTAGATCACTGTATTATTTATCCATTGCTGGGTAGGAAATTACTCTATTACTAAGCAGCTTAAAAAAAATCTCACTTATGTATTTTCTCACACGTTTGCTGTGCTAAGACTTGGCTGGGTCCACTGCTGCAAGGTCTCCCACAGGCTGCAATCAAGGTACCCACTGAGCATCCTTACTTGGAAAGTTCAGTGCTGGAAATATTCCAAAATCTGGGACTTTTTGAACACCAACGTGACAACACACATGGAAAAATCTACACATAAATACTATACACAAATTTTGTTTAATGAATGAAATTATTAAAATTATTATATAAAAGTATTTTCAGCCTGTGCCTATAGGGTGTATATGAAACATAAATAAATATTGTATTTAAATGTGGGTCCCATCCCCAAGATATCTTGTTATGTTTATGCAAATATGCAAAATCCAACAACATCAGAAACTGGAAATACTTTTGGTGCCAAGCATTTCAAATAAGTTATATTCCACCAGTATTCTACTTTTTTGTAGAGTCACGAATGCCAATCCACCGACAAGGGGAAGATATTTTACAAACAGTTTTCTATACCTTATATCAGATTAGCCATTACATTAAAAACTACTAAAAGTGTTAGGAAAAAAAATTAAAAACAAAATCATTTGGAAGGCATGGGAGAACTTTCAGGGCATCAAGGAATTTTAGGAGTAAGATTTCTCAATGAGAAAGTACGGCCAGAGAATTCAGCTCAGCATTGCAGTATCTTTACTCTCAAGTCACTCAACACTTTCAAAAAGGAAAACTGAGAAAATTAAAAATAAAAAATCGAGCAGGGATTTTTGCAAATTGTAGCAGTGAGAAAAGAACAATAGAATGGCTTAATGTAATCTAAGTATAGAGCCTAATACAAATGGGAAAGAAGTGCTGAAGGAAAAGCAAACACAAACTTGGAAGATGAAAATTAAATTGGAGACAAATATAAAGCCCTTTGGTTACAGCACAGATAACTTTTCCTTAGCCGACACTGAACTACCGTGTAGAAAACTTAGTCTTATTTCAAAATTGTATCTTGAATTATAGGCCAAATCAATTACCTAAGAAATATAAATACAAAAATCAAATTGGATAAAATACTTCACAGAAACTAAATTTCTTAATTACAGTGAAAACTGCAGCAAGATTCTAATGAACCAAGAAATATACATCATCACTGCAGTTCATGATGATACATAGTATTTCAGAGTAAATGTCTACTTAAATAAAGAGTTTGTCTTCATTAAGTCCTATTCAGTTCAAATTTCATTTGTACATTTACATAGTTGTGCTGATGTATTCCTATTGTAAATACTACAATGTATAGGTATGTTTACATTATATGCATGAAGTGAAAATGCATCATTATAAAAGAGATAATTATGCCACAATATTCATGTTTATAATTATGCCACAATATTTGCATATACACATTTAATGTATTCAAAGAAGGAGGGAGAATATTTTTTGCCTGCCACCAAACCCTTCCTAGAATTTATAACTGTTAGAAAATTACAATATTGGCTCGGCACCTGTGGCTCAATCGGCTAAGGCGCCAGCCACGTACACCTAAGGTGGTGGGTTCAAATCCCCAGCCCAGGCCTGCCAAACAACAATGATGGCTGCAACCAAAAAATGGCCGGGTGTTGTGGCAGGCGCCTGTGGTCCCAGCTACTTGGGAGGCGGAGGCAGGAGACTGGCTTGAGCCAGGAGTTGGAGGTTGCTATGAGCTGTGATGCCATGGCACTCTACCCAGGGGGATAGCTTGAGGCTCTGTCTCAAAAAAAAAAAAAATTAC
>CAUYQV010184499.1:0-10987 GCA_963574575.1 Galagoides demidoff
TGTGGTCCCAGCTACTTGGGAGGCTGAGGCAGGAGACTCACTTGAGCCCAGGAGTTGGAGGTTGCTATGAGCTGTGATGCCATGGCCCTCTACCCAGGGGGATAGCTTGAGGCTCCGTCTCAAAAAAAAAAAAAAAAAGAAATGTATATTGTGAGGTACTAACCCAGACTTCCTAAGCCAAAACTTCCAGGAGTTGAATCCAAATCTGTGATTTAACAAGTCCTTGAGAATACTGATGCACACCAGTTTGGGACGCACTGGTGCAGAAGAAATTCAGGAAACCTGAGTTCCAGACAGGTTCTTAACTCCCACTAGTTGTATGGCCTTGGGGAAATCATCAGAGCTGTTTGAGCATATTTTTTTTCATTGGTACTATAAGGTAACTTAGCCTGGATCCTTGCCACTATACAATCATACGGATCCAAGAGATCATACTAGGAGGACTTTCATATGGAATAAAAACCCCTACAGGGTACATAATTAGAAGTAAACAAAATACAAATCTGATGATAAAACCAAAAAAAAGAAGGGATATAATATAATTTGCAACCAAAAGAGTCTGAATCTGTTTCTATTTGGAAGAACACTAGACACCCAAATAGGCTGATAATGTCAGATAACCTAGTAGTTTAAAAGACAAATAATCCTGGGCAGCACCTGTGGCTCAGTGAGTAGGGCACTAGCCCCGTACACTGAGGGTGGTGGGTTTGAACCCGGCTCTGGCCAAACTACAATGAAAAATAGCTGGGCACCTGTACTTCTAGCTACTCGGGAGGCTGAGGCAAGAGAATAGCCTAAACCCAGGAGTTGGAGGTTGCTATGAGCTGTGACGCCACAGCACTCTACCAAGGGCAACGAAGTGAGACTCTGTCTCTAAAAAAATAAATAAAAATAAAAATAAAAATAGCTGGGCGTTGTGGTGGGCACCTGTACTCCCAGCTACTTGGGAGGCTGAGGCAAGAGAATCACTTGATCTCAAGAGCTTGAGGTTGCTGTGAGCTGTGATACCATGCACTCTCCCAAGGGCAACAAAGTAAAACTCTGTCTCAAAAAAAAATTTTTTTAAGTTGATTTTTTTCAGAATTCCTCTTAATAGATACCTGTGGCTATATATGAGACTAATATCCACGGGCAAGAGTTATAAATAAGAGAAGTAATCTCAAAGAGTTTGAAAATAAGAAAATGTTGTATCCTATCATATTACATATTAAATTAAAAAATACCTTTCAGATGTTATCAGAAATAAAGCTTAAGTCCTTAGGAATATAATAGATGCAAAAAGTCCTAGCTAACCAAATCAAACAATATCCAACAATATATTAAAAGAATTATACACCATGACCAAGGAATGCAAAGTAATTCAACGTAAGAAAATCATGATCATCTCAATTGACATACACAAGGCATTTGATAAAAATTCAGTATCTTTTCATGATAAACTCTCAGAAAACTAGGAATAAAAGAAAACTTTCTTAACACAATAAAGGGCTTTTTTTTTTTTTAATTCCCACAGCTAACACCATACTCAATGGCAAAAGACTAAAAGCTTTCTCCCTAAAATCAGGAGCAAGACAAGGCTGCCTATTTTTACCATTGCTATTCAACATTATATGTAAAGTTCTAGCCAGAGCAATTAGACAAAAACAAAAAGGAATCCAAACTAGAAAGGAAGAAACAAAACTATCATGATTCACAGATCACATATACAGAGAAAGTCTCAAAGAATACTCAAGAAAGCTATCAGAGCTAACAAACTAATTGGCAAAATTTCAAGGTACAAGATCAACACACAAAAACCAGTTGTTTCTATATACCATCAATGAATAATTCAAAAAGGAAATTAAGAAAGCAATTCTACTTTTTTTTTTTTTTTTTTTTGAGACAGAGCCTCAAGCTGTCCCCCTGGGCAGAGTGCCATGGCCTCACTGCTCACAGCAACCTCCAACTCCTGGGCTTAAGCGAGTCCCCTGTCTCAGCCTCCCAGGCAGCTGGGACCACAGGCGCCCGCCACAACGCCCGGCCACTTCCTGGCTGCAGCCATCATTGCTGTTCGACAGGCCGGCTGGACTCGAACCCGCCACCCTAGGTGCACGTGGCCAGAGCCCCAGCCACCCGAGCCAGCAATTCTACTTATAATAGCATCTAAAAGTATAAAATATCTAGGAGTAACCAGGCATTGTAGCAGGTGCCTGTAGTCCCAGGTACAAGGGAGGCTGAGGCAAGAGGATCTCTTGAGCCCAAGAGTTTGAGGTTGCTGTGCAATATGACACCATGGCATTCTACCTACTGAGGGCATAAAGTGAGACTCTGTCTCAAAAAAAAGAAAGAAAGAAAGAAAGAAAGAGAAAAAGAAAAAAGAAAATACCTAGGAGTAAATTTAACTAAGGAAGTGAAAGACTTGTACGAGTCTTGAAAACTGCAAGGCATCGCTGAGAGAAATTAAATACTTAAATAAATGGAAAGACATTTCGTGTTCTCAGATAGGAAGACTTAATATTTTAAGATGTCAATGCTACTGGAAGTGATCTAGAGATTCAATACAGTCCTTACCAAAATTCCAACAGAACCCTGCAGAAATGGAAAAGCTAATCCTCAAATTCATATGAAAATTATAAAAGTCCAACTTTACAAACAAATTTGGAAGACTCACACTTTCTGATTTCAAAACTCACTACAAAGCTACAAATTTTTAGTACTTAGTATAAGGATAGATAGATGTATAGACCAATGGACTAGAAATGAGGATCCATAAATAAACCCAAACATCTATGGTCAAGTGATTTTTTTTTTTTTTTTTTTTTGCGGGACTGGGTTTAAACCCACCACCTCTGGCATATGGGGCTGGCGCCCTACTCCTTTGAGCCACAGGCGCCACCCTTTCCTTTTTTCTTTTTTTTTAAGAGACATGATCTCATGTTGCCTAGGCTGGAGTGCAATGGTTATTCACAGGCACAATTATTGCATACTACAGCCCCAAAGTCCTAGGTTCAGGCAATCCTCCTACTTCAGCCTTACTAATAGCTGGGACTACAGGAGTGTACGCTGCCGTTTCCAGCTCCCCGTTGATCCTTGTCAAGGATGCCAAGTCTATTCACTGGAGGAAACAATAGCCTTTCAACAAATGGTACAGGGACAACTAGATTTGCAAATGAATGAAATCAGACCCTTATTCCACATCATATAAAAAAAAATGAACTCAAAATGTATCAAGGACCTAAAAACAAGAACTAAAAGTACAAAACTCTTAGAAGAAAACATAGAGATAAATCTTCATGACCTTGGATTGACTGGGCAATGAATTCTTAGATATGATACCAAAAACATGAGCAACAACAGCAACAAAATAGATAAACTGGACTTCATTAAAATTTTTAAAAATTTGGCAAGCAGGGCACAGTGGCTCATACCTGTAACCCTAGCACTCTGGGAAGCCAAGGAGAGTAGATTGCTCAAGCTCAGGATTTTGACCAGCCTGAACAATGAGACTCCATCTGTACTAAAAATAGAAACATTAGCCTTGGCCTTGTGGTAGGTGCTTGTAGTCCCAGCTACTTGGGAGGCTAAGGCAAGAGGATCACTTGAGCCCAAGAGTTTGAAGTTGCTGTGAGCTATGACATCATAACACTCTACCCAGGGTGACAAAGTGAAACACTGTCTCCAAAAAAAAATATATATATATACGGCTTGGTGCCCATAGCACAGTGGCTATGGCACCAGCCACATACACCGAGGGCCAACTACAACAAAAAAAAAAACCAGGAGTTATGGCAGGCACCTGTAGTCCCAGCCACTGGGAGGCTGAGGCAAGAGAATTGCTTAAGCCCAGCCGTGTGAGGTTGCGATCAGCTATGATACTCCAGCACTCTACCGAGGGTGACAAAGTGAGACTCTGTCTCAAAAAAAAAAAAAAAAAAAACACATGCTAAGTGAAAGCAGCCAGACACAAAAGGACAAATATTATACACATATAATTCCACTTACATGTGGCATCTAGAACAGGTAAATTCAGAGACAGAAAGTAGATTATAGGATATTATGAATTTAGGAAGAGGAATGGAGAGTAGAGGTTCTGTTTGGGGTTATGAAAATAACTGGAAGATGGGTGCAGTGGTTTACGCCTGCCCAGCACTTTGGGTGGCAACCAAGATCATAAACCTTCAAAGAGAGGAAACAATGACTATGATCTGTTCACTTCTATCTCAGTCAAGCAATAACAATTCACAAAGGAAATTTCACAATGTCCTCTTGTGAAAAATTTTATCCAATTCAAATGTCCAAAGACTATGTTGTGGGTCAGTGTGCAGATAAGTTTATTAAAAAAAAAAAAAAGGGAATACGTGGTGGGGCGTCAGTAAAGTCTTTTAACTTTACCTTAAATTCATTTACTTTACTAAGGACTATCGGTAAGAAGACAGAAAATTTAGGTAGAAGAAGAGTACAGATTACTAATGGAAAATGATACTTCCACATTACTAACTGTATGGAAAGAACAAGGGACTCATGGGCAGAAAAGAAGAGAATGTTAAGAATGACAAAACAGACTCCTGTAGCGCAGTAGTTAGGGTGCCAGCCACATACACGGAGGCTGGTGGGTTGAACCTGGCCTGGGCCAGCTAAACAACGACAACTGCAACAAAAAACAGCTGGGCATTGTGGTGGGCACCTATAGTCCCAACTATTTGGGAGTCTAAGGCAAGAGAATTGCTTAAACCCAAGAGTTTGAGATTGCTGTGAGCTGTGACGACACAGCATTCTACCATGGGCAACATAATGAGATTTTGTCTCAAAAAAAAAAAAAAATGACAAAACAGTTACAGAATAAAAAATCTTGTTGGAAAAAAATTACAAATTGTCTGTGGATGGAAATTCCACACTGATGTAATAGAAATGCAACAATAGAGAGATACTAGAGACCACCTGACTTGGAAAATGCAATCTAAAAACGTTAAGATTGAGGAAGCTGCAAAATGAGGCCCGGTGATGAAAAGAGAGACCTCTAGCCAAACACATAAGCTCATCAAAATAAAATATGGAGGTTAATAAAATTTTGGAGAGAACAAAAACTACTTCCTAAAAAACGGTCTGCAGGGTAGAGAAAGATAACAGACCTGGGTAATGAACAGGAAGAAATGGTGGAGGCCCAAAGGCATTTATTTATTTGCATTTGGACTAGAATGAATCTGGTAAGACAGGGGTGTTACCTAGGAGAGGCACCTAGTTGCCAGAAAGGATGTAACCTTGGCAAAGTCACCACTACCCAGGGTCTGAAGGTCAGGGCTACAGATCCAAACATAATGTGACATTCTCATTCCTACCAGATTACATCCTACTGGTATTAGATTCTCACAACTCTATAGGCATCTTCATGGTATTCATTTATCATATCACATTTCTTTTTTTTTAGAGACAGTCTTACTTTGTCACCCTCAGTAGAGTGCTGTGACATCACAGCTCACAGTAACCTCCAGCTCTTGTGCTTAGGTGATTTTCTTGCCTCAGCCTTGGAGTAGCTGGGACTACAGGTGCCCACCACAACGCCCAGCTATTTTTTTGTTGCAGTTTGGCCAGGGCCAGGCCTGAACCCACCACCCTCAGTATCATATGGGGCCAGCACCCTACTCACTGAGCCACAAGCGCTGCCCACACATTGCAATTCTTTATTTAATGTGCTTATCCCCCATCACCCAGACTGTAATCTCCACTGGGAACATGGACTTTGACTGTCTTATTCGTGGCTGGTTCAGAACATAGCATGGCACCTGGAACATAGGGAGATCTACGAAGCCAGCCCTCACTCTGCTCTCAAAAGTGCCCCCCACATACCACCATGCCCACACCCACAACCACATGCAAAATGAATAAATAAATAAAAGCAGATTCCTTGATCAGATCATCTCCCTAGGTAGTACTAGAGATTAAATTCTGTCTCATCTTATTTCTAGTTTCCCCAGGACTAACCACTTGGAACCACTCAAAGAAAGACAGTATTCTTCCTATTAATATGTTAATTCCACAGGTAAGTAACAATCAAATTGCACTTTCTTTTGACCAATCTGGGAGAAATCCAGTAGCAATTATTCATTCGTATTAATCAAATTCTGAAGCTTTCAAGAAATACCCTAGGGCCTGTATTCTCAGTCTTCCTTAAAGTAAGGCCACTCTCTATCTTGCAATTACTTGTGCACAGATACAAATCCAAGGTATCTAATTTACCTTTAAATTCTTCAAAGCACCTGCCACTTCACACTCAAAAGATGCCACAGTAAATACTAAAATTTTATATTAATAACAAAAATAACCATTAATACTTGCTATAGTATACTAAAATACTAAAATTTTATATTAATAACAAAAATAATCATTAATACTTGCTATAGTATACTAAAGTACTAAAATTTTATATTAATAAGAAAAATAACCATTAATACTTGCTACAGATAACATGCTATACTAAGTCTTTAAAATATATTATTAAATTGTCAACAACTGCAATCACCCAGTGAACTGTGAACTATTATTTCCATTTTACAGATGGAAATATACAACATTGCCCAAGGTTACACAACTATAAAGTGGCAAAGCAGAAAACTGAACCAGACACTTGCACCCCCAAACCAGTACTTAGCCATACGAAAAAATGCTTTCAAATTAGTAATAAGAAAACAAAACCAACTTAAAAATGGGCACAACTAACCAAATACCTCAGAAAAGACATATATAAATAGACAATAGATACTGAAAGATCTGACAATAAGATACTGGAAAGATACTGAATATCATTAGTCATCAGAGAAATGCAAATTAAAACCACACTTGTATACCACAACACGCTCATTAGAATGGCTAAAAGTAAAATGACTGATAAATACAACGGGTCAGTGAAAACATAAAGAAACTAGAAAACTCACACAGTGCTGGGATGGGAATGCAAACTGATATAAACACTTTGGGAAAGGATCTGGCAGTGCTTAAAAAGTTAAAACAGACATAATCCAGCATGTCACTCCTAACAATTTTGTCACTGTGTATTTACCCAAGAGAAATAAAAACATATGTCCACGTAAAGATTTGTACGTGAAAGTTCAGAGCAGTTTTATTCATGATAGCCAAAACCTACAAACAATCCAAATATCAATCAACAGGTAAGTGGATAAATTCTGGTATAGTCATATGATGAAATAAGCAAAAAGGTACACGGAGAAAGGGAAGGGGGTGTGAGAGGGCCGTGGTGTGTGACACACCTCTTGGGGGCAGGATACTTATTCAAGGGACTTTATCCAGCAAATGTAAGCAGTACAACCTGGCTCTCTGTACCCTCAATGATTCCCCAACAGTAAAAAAAAAAAAAAAAAAAAAGATACAAATTATTGGCACACACAAAAAAAGAACAGATGAATCTCACAGATGTATTGAGTGAAAGAAGCTAGACAGAAAAGTACATCTGTCAGAAATCAAGTTAGTAAATAAATAAAAAGAAATCAAGTTAATAGCTGGAATGTTCTATAACCAGCGGTTCTCAACCTGTGGGTTGCGACCCCTTTGTAGTAATGAAAATATATCCTGCACATCAGATATTTACATTATGATTCACAACAGTAGCAAAATTACAGTTATGAAGCAGCAATGAAAATAATTTTATGGTTGGGGTCACCACAACATGAGGAACTGTATTAAAGGGTCGAGGCATTAGGAAAGTTGAGAACCTGTCACGCATCATGTAACAACTGACCCCATATACTACAGTGGTCCCGTAAAATTATATACAACATTTTTACTATACTTTTTCTATGATTAGATAAGTTCAGATACACAAATACTTACCATAGTGTTAAAACTGTCTACAGTATTCAGTACAGTAACATGCAGTACAGGTTTATACAGTCTGTAGCTAAAGAGCAACAGACTATACCATTCAGCCTAGGTGTATGGCACCTAGGTTTGTGTAAGTATACTCACTCTAAAAGGATAACAGTTCTCAGAACATATCCCTGTTGCTACATAAGCCATGACAGCATCTTGACTGTGATGGTGATTCCACAGGGGAGACACCTGTCAAAACTCATTGAACTCTACATTCAAAATCTGTATATGTTATGGTCCCTACACTAGATCTCAATAAAGCTGACTTAGAGGGAAAAAACTAGGTGGCAAAATGGAGACTGCTTAAATAAATTATCATGCCATACAATAAATCCCATCCTGCTGTAGTGAAGAAGGAAGGTATTAATATGGAAAGATCTCTGGGATATACAGTTAAGTGAAAAAAGCAAGGCATGTATCAATCTGCATAGTACGCTACTTTTTGTTTGGGACAACATTCACTTGTTTGTATATGCAAAAAAAATCTGGAAAGATACAGAAATAATAGTTAACATCAGAAGTCAGTGAAACCAGGCAGAGGGGAAGATGGCTTTTCGTTATATACTGTACTTGTTTGACCTACTTCGAATATGAAAAAATTATCTGAGTTCCAGACAAGAGGTCTCCCTATTCTAACATCCCTACATCACATTCCCAATCCTTCAAATTATATTTAAGATGTGAAACAAAGTATCTGTAAAACAGATCTCTGTAATTCTATTCTCTGCAGCCATGAAAAAACTGAGGCCAATCCTAAAGTAATCGTTAGTAGGGTCAGACTGCCTGAGTTCACACCCACTTCTGCCACCACCTACTTCATGACTTTGTCAAAGTTCCTTCTCTACTCAGTTTTCTCATCTCTAAGATGGGTTGATGGAAGGGTTAAAAGATGAAGTTACATGCAAGGGACATGCAAGCACAACAAGCACCAAAAAAAAAAAAAAGTACATTTACCATTAAAGTTAATCAATTTTATGTAACTAGTATATAATATATATTATAATTCTATTAAAGACTACGATGGTTTTACTACTATATATATTTGTACATATTTATATGTATACAGGTACATGCATGGAAGACATAGAAAGATGCAAATAAATTATTGGGATTCAAGTAGCTTTTTACTTTCTTTCTTTTCTGCTATCCCTCTAACCTAGTCTCAACTCTTCAGCTAAAGTAATCTACTTAAAAAACAGATGTTCCTCAATTCATCATTGAAAACATCTTAAGATGAAAATGCATCCAATACACTTAACCTGCCAAACGTGGCATGGCTTAGCCTACCTTAAACATGCTCAGAACATTTATATCTGCCTACAGTTGGGCAAAACCATCTAACACAGTGGTTCTCAACCTTCCTAATGCCATGGCCCTTTAATACAGTTCCTGTGAGCCACGACCACAGGTTGAGAACCACTGATCAAAGCCTATATAATGAAGTATTGAATATGACAAGCAGTTTATTGAAAGGGCTACTTACTCCAAGTATGGTTTTTACTTGTATCACTTTCACACTATCAGAAAGTCAAAGAATCTTAAGTCAAACCATGGTAAGTTGAAGATGATCTGTAAATTGCTTCAACATCACCTCTCATCATAAAACACTTCAGTACTTTTTACCTTTTGGATCAAATCCAAACTAACCACAAGGCCTTGTATGTCCTGGCTCCTGCCTATCTCTCTTCATTCACTACATTAAAGCCAGAGATTCCTGCAGCCTCACTACTATGCCAGACTCTTGCTTGACTGCAAATGCTGTTGGTATACAGGTTGCTGAAGTGAGCACTACTGCAAATGCTATTGGAATGCTCTTTTCTCTATTCTTCCCAAAGCTAATTCATGCTCATCAGCTCAACTAAAAGTCATCTTCTCAGCGGCTTTTCCCAGATCACTTAGTAAAGATTTCCCCCAATTTTTCCTTCTCAACTCCATTTTTCCTTTATACACAGTACTTAGAATTTTAAATTATTTCTTTTGTCTTCCCTAGAAAAGAAGTAGCTTCAAGAAGGCCAGGACATATTTATTTTTATGTACCACCAAGGCCTAGTCCTATAAAGCACTAAAATATTTGTTAAATGAAGAGGAATGAGGCTGAACATGGTAGCTGACCCCTGTGATCCTAGCACTCTAGGAGGCTAAGGCAGGTGAATCGCCTGAGCTCAGGAGTTTGAGACCAGCCTGAGCAAGAGCAAGACCCTATCTCTACTAAAAATAGAAAAACTGGCCAGGCATTGTGGTCAGCACCTACATCCCAGGTACTGGGGAGGCTGAGGGAAGAGAATCGTTTGAGCCCAACAGTTTGGAAAAAAAAGAAAAGAAATGATCCCATCTATGAGATAGGTCCTAAAATAATATTTCTATTTATGTTGACAGCCACCAAAAAAAAAAAAAATGAAGCTTTAAAATATTGCAATGTTATTTTATTAAGTTACTCTTTTGAGAAATGGCTATTTATACATAAGTCAATGGCTTCCAAATTTTCTCTTGTGATACACAGCAAGAAAATAATTTTATATTGCAATCCAATACATATCATTTATGTATAATGTTATATATAATTAACTGAAACAGGCCAGGCACAGTGGCACCCACCTATAATACTAGCACTCTGGGAGGCTGAGACCAGGGGATCACTTAAGGTTTGGAGTTCAAGACCAACCTGAACAAAGCAAGACCCCCATCTCCACAAAAAACTGAAAAATTAGCCAAGCATGGTGGTGTGCACCGTTAGTCCCAGTTGCTTGGGAGGCTGAGGCAGGAAGATTGCTTGAGTCCAGGAGTTTGAGGTTGCTATGAGCTAGATTAAGGCCACAACACTCTGGCCTAGGCAACAGAGTGAACTCTGTCTCAAAAAAACAATAATTAGGCATGGCAAGATGGCCTATACTCCTAACACTCTGGGAGGCACAGATGGGTGGACTGCTTGAGCTCATGAGTTGGAGACCAGCCTGAGCAAAATCAAGACCCCCGTCTCGGCTCGGCACCTGTGGCTCAGTCGGCTAGGGCGCCAGCCACGTACACCTAGGGTGGCGGGTTCGAGTCCCCAGCCCGGGCCCGCCAAACAACAATGATGGCTGCAACCAAAAAATGGCCGGGCATTGTGGCGGGTGCCTGTGGTCCCAGC
>CAUYQV010184502.1:0-36539 GCA_963574575.1 Galagoides demidoff
AGGCGCCCGCCACAACGCCTGGCCATTTTTTGGTTGCAGCCATCATTGTTGTTTGGCGGGCCCGGGCTGGGGATTCGAACCCGCCACCTGAGGTGTACGTGGCTGGTGCCTTAGCTGATTGAGCCACAGGCGCCGAGCCAAGAACATCTACTGTTGTCTCACACAGAGCAATCCAACAGTTTACCTTCTCAACCCACTTACAAATCTAATCCCCATTGCTCTTCATTGTACTAAATGCCTATACTTAAACGAGTCTTTTTCTTCCTTTTCTTTCTTTTTTTTTTTTGAGACAGAGTCTCAAGTTGTCACCCTAGGTAGAGTGCCATGGAGTGAGAGCTCAAAGCAACCTCCAACTTGGGCTCAGTTTTTCTATTTTTAGGTCTTGCTTTTGCTCAGGCTGATCTCAAACTCATGAGGTCAAGCAATCTCGCCATGGCCTCCAGAGTGCTAGGATCACAGGCATGAGTCACTGCACCCAGCTTCTTCCTTATTTTCGTGTTCCATTTTAGTTCAACCTCTAGGTCCTGTCAAATCCATCCACTAAATTTCTTATTACTTATACTTTCAGGGGTGTCTGTTCTGTGAGGACTTTTCTGCTTGTCTGTGGTCTTGGGTACCATGTAAAGTGTGCACGGACTTTTCTGCTGCTCATTAGCTTTCTTAGGGTCTGTGTATTTTGTGTGTGGTCCAAGGCAACTCTTCTTCCAACATGCGGCAGAGGGGGGAAAAATTAGATATCCCTGTCACATCTTTCTAATTTCTTTTTTTTTTTTTTTCTGAGACAAAGTCTCATTATGTCGCCCTCGGTAGAATGCCGTGCCGTCACAGCTCACAGCAACCTCAAACTCTTGGGTTTAAGAGATACTCTTTTCTCAGCCTCCCAAGTAGCTGGGACTACAGGCACTCGCCACAAAAATCAGCTATTTTTTTGTTGCAGTTATCATTGTTGTTTAGCTGGCCCGGGCTGGGTTCAAACCCACCAACCTCAATGCATATGGCTGGTGCCGTAACCACTGTGCTAGTGCTAAGCCCATCTTTCTATAATTTTTTGTCAAAATGGCTAAAGAGTCTCTGAATGTGTCTTGTAAAAATTTGATCTCTGCCCCATGCTGCCATACAAACAGAGTGGCCTCATTTGAAAAAACATCTGATGGAGGCTTTCACTAATTAAGTTCTATAAATGGTTTCTAATAATTTATAGGAGAAAACACAGACTCCTCTACGTACATGATGTAATCCCTCTCCCTCTCTCTCACCAGCTTCTTACCAAATCATTTTAGTTCAAATTTAAGTGAACCATGTTTTTTCTCTCTCCTCCATGTTCTTATCTAGAAAACACAATACTTCCTTATCCACAAAGTTGGAAACTCCTGAAATGACACTTTCCAGGGAAGTTATCTGGATTTCAAACCTACCCTGGGTTAGCAGACTCTTCTATGCAGGGGGATATCATTTGCAATTACTAATGGCAGAGTAGGATCAACACAAAGTTGCTAGAATCTTCCACTGGACAGAAGAAATCAAAGGTGTGGATTATGCCATTGATTTCTGCATTACTGGTCCAAGGTAGATATTGAATTAATATTTTTATTAAAACAAAAAAATCACCAAGTACATTTAATGGTAAAATTATATGTACAAAAGTCTTTTTGGTATTCATTAGCCATTTTTTGGTACTAATACTAACAAGAACGATTTACTTGGTTGTAAAACTATGTTATTTCATTTATGCCAACAATATTTATTGCCTAATGTTTTCTAAAAAGCAAAGCTACTCAGTATAATAATTTTACTTTTGCTTTGTTATATAAATTGCCATCGAGATTATATGGGTACATGGCTCACTATAAAAGTTTGGAGACAGACTCCATCTCAGTCAACAGTGTCCTTTCTGATTCACTCATGCAAGCTTCAACTTGCTGGGCTTATCTGCTCTCCTGGCTAGGAGGGATTCATCTGTTTCCATTTAGAAACAGATGCAGATTTTATGTTTCTTGACTTTTGCAAATCTCAAGACTTCCATAATGACCCAGGTATAGTTAGCTCTGACAATAATTTCTACAAATGACCAATTTGTGTTGATATTCAGGCATATTAAATTATACCTGAATTAAAGATAGAGAAATGGCTGTATACTCCACACACAACTATTTTTTTTACCATACAGTCCACAAAAGAAAAAAAAAAGAAAGAAAGAAAAGAAATCCACAAAGTATCTTTCAAGATTTGTTCAAGCATACAGAAGTTCACAAAGTGTCAAAAATTCATAATTTCTCACTGGTTAAAGTATTCTTATTGCCATACAACCAACAATTTATATTCTCTCAAATGTTAGGTTTTATCTAATTCTAAAACAAAAACATGTAATAAATTCAAAGAAACAAACCAAAAAGAGTCCACTAAAGCATTCTCCTATACCTGTTGATAGAAGAAATTCAAAGTTGGCTTGTCTTCTGTAAACTGGTTTAGAAATCCTTTTGGCAAATATCGAATTCTCAATTCATATCTAAAAAATAATTCACAAAATAGAAAAATTATAAGTCATTTTTCCAATCCACAGCCTACAACTATACTACTGTGAATACAGCATTGCTAATTCATCTGAAAGATGATTTTAACAATAAAATATAATCAATTGAGCTTTCAATGTAAATTTTTTATTTTTAAGCACAAAATTCACATATTTTAAGTGTGATATATCTCAGTGATTCTGCAAGAAGACATCATGATCAGAAACCCAAAAGTTGCTCCAACTCCATGGGTCCTGTCAAATCCATCCACTAAACTTGCTTACTCCTATATTCTTATAATTTACATCTTTCCTAACTTCTCTACCATGCTCAGGGGAAGACTCCCCCTGACTTTTAAATTTCACCAGCTTCCCTATGTCAGTGGAGTCACACAGTATGGACACTCATTTGCCCATTAGGAAGACAAGCTTCGGAAGGATCAAAACATATCCACATCACCAGAATGTGCTTTCTATGTATATCTACTCACAGCAATGCTGTTACTTATATGTTTTCTGGTGAAAACACACATTTCTGCTACGTATATACCTAGGAGTGCACTTGCTAGATCTTAAGAAATAGATATATTAGCTTTAGCAAATATTATCAAACAGCATGTCCAAGAAGGTGTAACAACCCTTCACATACACACCTGCAGCACAGGAGTGCTCTGGTTCTATCACAGCTCGCCCTTCGCTTGGTCTTTTCTAGCTTTTTCATTGAACTCACTCTGGACATACTGTAATGACAGATGGTGGCTTTAACTGGAATTTCCTTGATGGCTAAATAAAGAGAGCACTTCTTCATGCTCACTGGCCACTTTGCTATCTTATTTTGTAGAGCGTCCAAGTTTTTACTCTTTTCTTCCTATTAAATTGGTGCCTTTCTTTCTCTCATCCCCTACTGATTTGCAGGTGTTCTTTCTATTTTCTAGATGACAGCCTTTTGTTAGACACAGTCAACATCCTTTCCCATTCTAAGATTTATTTTAAACAGTACCTTTTTATTACTACTGAAAAAAATGTTAATGGTATCCTTTCAGGAAGAAAAGTTTGATATATATAAGCAAGTTCTGCAGAGATTTTTAAACATCTGCCTCATTAAACTGTACAACTGCCAAGCAAGTAGGTTCCACTTCACTTTCATTCTCAGAAAGAATTCAGTAACTTACTATAGATATTCAATACTAGGCATTATTTATAGAAGTGTAATAGATTTCATTCATTTTGAATTTGGAACTTACCAGGAACTTACAACTTAGGCGCACTATTTTTCTTAATCAGTGTAATAATCAGAGAAGCATAAATATTTGCATTTTGCAGACCAGAAAAAAGATGCTCACCAAGAGTGAGTGATCAGTTCCAAGGTTACATGTTCAAGATTCAAACAGGTCACAGGAGGCTTTTGGCCCTAACTTTACTACCATTTTAAAGATAAGGAAACTGTGAGATCCAAAATTAAAAACTGGGGGGCCTGGCTCTACCTGCATTCTTTCTTTTTTTTTTGAGATAGAGCCTCAAGCTGTTGCCCTGGGTAGAGTGCCGTGGCATCACAGCTCACAGCAACCTCCAACTCTTGAACTCAAGCAATTCTGCCTCTGCCTCCTAAGTAGTTGGGACTAAAGGCGCCCACCACAACACCCGGCTATTTTTTGGTTGTAGCCATCACTGTTGTTTGGCAGGCCCGGGCTGGATTCGAACCGGCCAGCTCAGGTGTACGTGGCTGGCACCTCAGCCACTTGAGCCACAGGCGCCGAGCCTCTACCTGCATTCTCTTAACACTCAGCACCCCAGTGCTGATGCTCATGTTATTAACCAACAATTACTGAGTACTTAATCTATGATGGAAATTGTGATAAGCAGTTTACATAGATGACTTCTTTTTCTTTTTTTTTTTTGAGACAGAGCCTCAAGCTGTCCCCCTGGGTAGAGTGCCAAGGCATCACAACCCATAGCAACTCCAACTCCTGGGCTCAAGCGAGTCTCCTGCCTCCGCCTCCCAAGTAGCTGGGATCATAGGCGCCTGCCACAACGCCTGGCATTTTTTTTTTTTTTTGGTTGCAGCTGTCATTGTTGTTTGGCGGACCAGGCTCAATTCCAACCTGCCACCTCAGGTGTATGTGGCTGGCACCTCAGCCACTTGAGCCACAGGCGCTGAGCCAAATGACTTCTTTTTAAGAGAAGCAGAAAGAACACAAACTCCGGATCAAGACCATCTGTGCTTGAATTTTGGCCACATCACTTACTCATTGTCAGCATCATATATCTCTGTGTCTCAGTTTCCTCACAGAAGTATGGTGGGAAAAAGTTCCCACAGACTACACTTCAAGCCACCTAAGGCTGCATTTACAACAAGAATGTATCATCCAAATATTAACAGTAAAGGCAGTGTTTGTCTCAATATCCTAAAATCACAGTGGTCTCCTGCTTTAACTATTTCTGAAGTTCTTTTATCCATCTGTTCACTGTTATCCAAACCCAGATGACCCCTAGTGCTAGAGATTGCACGGATCTATAAACAAGCAGAGAGTCTCAAGAATGGACTTGAAAGTGTGCCATGGCATGCCACCTCAAAGTCAGAATAACCTGCATTATAGCTGGAATAAACTTCAAATCACTGTTCCTTTTTTGATTTTTCTTATCTGGCTGCTCCCCTATCAGACCTCATTCTTTTTAATTTTACTTTTCTTTACCTCCCTCCATTTATTCACATGCTCATCAGAGAAGAGTTATGTCCTTCTGGCTTTCAACAGTAACTGCTTTCAGAAACTGTAGTAGTTACAAGAGAACAGGTGCTCAGGACTCAGAATGTTTTAAAAAATGGAGCATGTGTATTAAGTGGCCAATGTCTTCACTCAAATTTGGTTATGAGACTAAAACCATTCCACACTGCTCTAACATGCTGAAGAAACCACCTGAGTGAGGGAGAGAAAGACGCATGCTCAGCTGTCACATCAAAGGAAGCAACACTGTTCAGACAGCAGTCATTCCCGTTTCAGCCTTCCACTGTGAGAGATTTGTGGTCACATGATATACTTTATGCTCATAACTGATACGGCCACAGAACTGGTACTGAATTTACAGCACCAACAGAAAACGCGATGTATTTTATGCATGTCAATAAAGGAGTGACCTGTTCTTGCTCTCCAGAGAATGGAAATTGGAAGTCAAACCCCCTTTGTATTACAAAACAGGGTCTCGGACATTTTGTAATTTTCATTTAAATTGTTAGGAGGCTTGGAGCTATTAGTTAATATACCTTCCAATACACTGTTCAATATAGCACTGAATAAATGATGCAACTTATCAACAGATGAGTGATCAATAGTTCTGCTAGTAACTGATTTATCTTTCTTCAATAAAGTTGCATTAAGAAAGAACTTGATGTTAAAATGTAAAAATATATTTCAAAATCAATTATATTGAAAGGAATTATTAGGGCAAGTATAAATTCATTGGCCAAATTTCAACAAACTTGTATATGATTTATGACTGGGAATAAAATTCACAATCAGACCAGCTGCAGTAGCTCATGCCTATAATCCTAACACTCTGAGAGGCCGAGGCAGGTGGATTGCCTGAGCTCACAGGTTCAAGACCAGCTTTAGCAAAAGCGAGACACACACACACACATACCCTCCCCCATCCCTCCACCCCCCAGTCGCTAAAAATAGCTGGATGCTGTGGCAGCCATCTGTAGTCCCAGCTACTTGAGAGGCTAAGACAAGAGAATAGCTTGAGCCCAAGAGTTTGAGGTTGCTGTGAACTTTGACATCATGGTACTCTACCAAGGGTGACAAAGTGAGACTCTCTCTCAAAAACATAAAATAAAATATAGTAAAATAAAAAGAAAGAAGAACCAAGTTTTTTTTTTAAAAATCACTATCATAAGAGCAAACAGTCAATGATATCCTTTCTTTTTTATGCATATTTTTGCAAAACACTGTCTTTAGCTATGACAATCATTAAAAGCAGAAACAAATTAAACGGAACCTGGAACAAAACCTTTGAATCAGTATAATAAACACTGTTCAACCAAGATTTTATAAAAAAATGAAACATAATTACTTTGTTTTCATCAATTAGTAACTAATATTTTGGATAAAGTAAATAATTTTAATTTATATACTTTATAGCCTAAATTATATAATCAATGTACTACATATGAACAAAAAACTGATTAAAAATGAGAAACAAAAAAAAAAATAGAAAGACTTAACAATGTAAAACATTTCCCTATGTTATCTCAGAATATTATTCAATTCTAGCCATTATTGGTATTTTGGGGGAGGAAGGAACCCTAGAAAGATAATGATCCACAACTAAGAATTTGGGAAAAGAAAACAATTCAGAGAGGAGCCCAGCCATGAAGCTACAAAGACAAGAGAAGGAAGGCAGGCAGAAGAGAGGAGAGGAGAGAATCAGAAAGCAGAGGCACTAGAGAAGAACGAACAGGGTAGGAAAAAAAACCATATCAACCACAATTAAATTATAAGACTGGTGGGCAGAGCTTCCATACTGCCACAGCAACCCAAGATTGTGCTAAAGCCAGGGAGGTAAGATGAAGATTCTAAAATTCATCAAAGGAGGAAAGAATGCTAAGTCAATTTGTTTTTGTCAGTGTCTGGTACAGGAGTATTCAGTAGAGTTTTAATAAATAAATCAGTTAATTTCAAAATCTATCCTGCTATGTAAAGGTGTCACTTCCAAACTTTTTTTTTTTTTTTACTTCCAAACTTTTCAAAGTGTTCCTCTGTTTGCTGTCTCTTATTGCTTTGAGTCTCTTTAAGAACTCAGTGTAACCTAACAATTTGCACCCTCGTATTAATTGGAAATTTTTTTTAAAAAGGACTGTTGTCGGCTCGGCGCCTGTGGTTCAATCGGCTAAGGCACCAGCCACATACACTTAAGGTGGCAGGTTCGAATCCAGCCCGGGCCCGCCAAACAACAATGATGGCTGCAACCATAAAATGGCCGGGCGTTGTGGCGGGTGCCTGTGGTCCCAGCTACTTGGGAGGCAGAGGCAGGAGACTCACTTGAGCCCAGGGGTTGGAGGTTGCTGTGAGCTGTGATGCCATAGCACTCTACCCAGGGGGATAGCTTGAGGCTCCTGTCTCAAAAAAAAAAAAAAAGGACTGTTGTCAAAACTCAATCTTACAATGAAAGATTGGCTTTTTGATTAAAGGTGTATGTACAGGGAATGTCATTTCAAGATAATAAACTTAGAAAACTGTATCAAAATACAATCTAAAAAGTCCTAAATTACCATTACTCATTTTCTTTTCTCATCTATGAAAAAGATCACTTTGCTGTCTTACAAAAGTCTGGAAACGAAATTATCTCTTTCCAGAGGGACAAACTATGAAGCAGGGTGAAGAGAGGTGCACTAAGTAAAACGGGAATCACGCGCTGATAACAGCAAAAAGGATGCTCCTCACACTTGGCTCTGAAAAAGCCCAGCAAGCCTTTCTCAACTGCCAAGAGCCTTCTCTGAGACTCGACCCTGAATTCAATATCTGAAAGGACTAGTTAAATCTGATTAACCTAGTCAGAAACCAAACAGATCACTCCATGTAGTTAATTTCAGATAAATTAAATGTAAAATTTTAAAGTTTAAAGGAAATCACAGAACTGTGTGATCCTTCTGCTGTATTATAAACTGCACATGGTACCATAATTATTTTTTTTGGCTGACTCAGATACTGACCCTTAACTAGGCTCTCCCAGGCCAGTAAGTTCCCACTAGCCCTGGACTGACTGGGAAAAGTGCTGGGGACAGGCTGAGGTGCACCTGCACTGCAGAAGTGATTTGCAAACTTGCCTTAGACCCCTAAGATTCAGTACAAGTTATTTTGGAGCCTGTGGGGAATGGGAAGAGCTGGTGCCCAGACCCCACGCTCTGTACTTTCCTGTGATGAAACTTATCATTCCCTTATTTGTATGTCCCATATGGTCTTACCCAATGTAAGTGTTCCCACCAATATTCTTATTAGGGAATTTTCTGCTTTTTACTTTTTAAGAGACAGTCATGCTGTACATCATCTCCTGGCACTTTTATTTTTTTAATTAAGGTAAAATTTGCGTAACAAAGTATTAACCATTTTAAACTACACAATTCTGTCGTGTACTGTCAAAGGTGGTCTAGAACTTGCATTTGTCACAGATGTTATGCGGGTATGCTTCTTCCATATTGGTGCATTACCCATACTTTGACTTCTGTAACATTTCCCAGTGTCTAAACTATTACAGGTTATAATACAAATGTTCTTGTATCTCTAGCTTAGTACAGAAACTAAGGCTAGCGTTTCTCAAAGATAGAACCTGAAGTAGAATAACAGGATGGAAACTTATGTAATGACTCGATTTTCACGAGAATAAGTTATTTTTCCAAATGCTTTTACCAACTTATTCCCTCCCTGCAATGTAGGTAAGACCCTGTCAGATCCTCAGCCTCTCAGAGAGCTCACTATCTGCCAGCTGAAGACAGAGTTTCATTGTGGTCTAAGATTTGTATTTCCCTCATAATAATGAAGTCCACAGTGCCCTCTATGATTTCTAGCCAAAACTGTTTTTTTTCTCTCTCTTTTTTTTAAGAGACAGATCCTCATTCTGTTGCCCAGGTCAGAGTGCTATGGTGTCAGTCTAGCTCACAGCAACCTCAAACTCCTGGATTCGAGCGATCCTCCTGCCTCAGCCTCTTGAATAGCTGGAACTACAGGTACCCGACACAATGCCTGGCTTATTTTTTTGTTTTTAGTAGAGATGGGGTCTCACTCTTGTTCAGGTTGGTCTCGAACTCCTGAGCTTAAAGGGTCCTCTGGCCTTGACCTCTCAGAATGCTGGGATTTACAGGTGTGAGCTGCTGTATACAGACTGTTTTCTCTTTTTTTCTTTTTGAGACAGACTCTTACTTTGTTGTCCTTAGTAGAGTGCTGTGGCATCATAGGTCACAGCAACCTCGAACTACTGATTCTCTTGTCTTAGCCTCCCGAGTAGCTGGGACTACAGGTGTAGTCCACAATGCCCAGCTATTTTTAGAGAAGGGGTCTTGCTCTTGCTCAGGCTGGTCTTGAACCTGTGAGCTCAGGCAATCCATCTGCCTCAGCCTCCCAGAGTGCTGAGCAGAGTGGGTGAGCCACCGCACCCAGGCCTGTTTTCTCTTTTTGCTCATGTCTCTTGCTCACTTATTATTGGGTTGTATGTAATTTTTTATATTAATCAGAACTTCTGATACCACTTTCTTGATTATATGTGTTACAATAATATCTTATCCCATTTTGCACCAATTTGCCATGCTTTCTTATTTATAATTAACATTTTGGGGATTTAAGAAAAATCTTCCTATCCCAGGGCCAGAGATATAGCCAACTCTATTTTCCAGTGAACTTTCTGAGTTTGGCCTGTGATGTTTCACCACTTGCCCACCTCACGTGGATTCCTATGTACTGTTTAAGGTAAGATCCAATTTTGTTGCTGCTCTTCTTACCACATGGATAGTCATTTATCAAACTGGCACTTCTATTCCCCCAACAAAAGGTCATTAGGTTATCCTACCTGAGACAGTTATGACCAAATATGTCTGCTGCAAGTTAACAAGTTTATTATCTCAGGTTTACCCAACAATATGAAAAGGCTCTATAGCAGACAGCACAGAAGAACAATGTCTGTTACAAAATCCTCACAGAAATGAAAATTCATATGAAATTACATAGATGAATCTCAGTACTTTATCACTTCAAGGTCATACTTCTTGGAATTAAAGCCAGATCCTAACACTTTGGGATGCTAGAGCAGGGGAATCTGCTTGGCTCAGGAGTTCAAGACCAGCCTGAGCAAGACCCTGTCTCTACAAAAAGTACAAAAATTAACTAGGAATGGTGGTGGGTACCTGTAGTCCAAGCTACCTAGGAGGCTGACTTGAGCCCAGGAGTTTGAGATTGTGGTGAGCTATGATGACGCCACTGCACTCCAGCTAGGGTGACAGAGCAAGACCCTATCTCCAAAAAAGAAAGAAATTTAGAAGGCCAGAAGTGCAGTTGTACTAACATACCCACCTATGAACCGAGGAGATTCTAGCAAATGAGAAAAAAAAAGAAGCATAATATTCTACATCTTATAGTTAATATTCTACATCTTATACTCCTAATAAAGGAGTAGAAAAGAAATAGCTAAGCGCAGAAATTCCATTTAAGTCATGTGACCTCTGCAGAATGTTATTTAAGCCTCCTTAAAACTACAGCTTTCTTAGGAGTAAAACTGCAAAAGGAGAGCACCTGAGGATTCAAATTACGACAGTACAAATTAATTTTGATAAAACATCTCTAGTGCTTAGCACAATGTCTCACACATAGTAGCATGTGTTAATATGCTAATACTGTTATTAACTTAAACTAATACCATTTGGTTCCTAGTTAAATACAAATATTTATATACTGTCACATTCCTTTGTCTTGGTTTATTTTACAATTATATTATCAAAACATTCATTTATTCTATTTTCATTCACATATTTTTAATTGGGTGCCTATTGTATACCAGGCACAACTAGAGCAGTAAGATTAACTCCCTACAGGAGAAGGATAAGCAAATAAAAGCTCCCAGTCCTGGAGGAGTGCTGGGTAGGCTGAGGCTCTTCAGACAAATGGCCAGGAAGGCCACAGTGAGCAGTGACTACTGAGCACTGCCTGGAATGAGGGGCAGCAGAGTCACACCAAGTTCAAAGGCCCCACTAAGCAGCATGCATGGGTGTTCAAGAGTCAATGGGAAGGCGGGGGTGGGGGAGGAACAACTGTCCAATAAATGAAAAGTTCTAAGAGATAAAGACAAAAAATGAGGTGAGACAAAGGAAGCATTAAGATAGAGGGCTACACACTCAGAAAATAACAAAGTTGGCAACAGAAAAGAAATCATCAAATTAGATCCTCATCTGAGTATTTATGAAAATACTCCTAAAACATATTAAAGAGTTTAATGGGAACTGAAAATTTCAAAAGGACCCAAGTCATGAGAGTGGAGGAAGGAGAAGACGAGCACAAGGATACGCACTGGAGGTGAACAAAGACACCAAGGTGTGCTGCATGAGGAGAGCCCAGAGGATTACACATTAAACTGGATGGCTTACAGTCTAAGAAACCCACACCAATCCCAGCAGCTCCATCTAACAAATACATCCCCAGAGCAGTAGCTATACATTCCTGGACACTACCACCTCCACAGCTACTCCCTTCCCTACTCCACTATCTCTTATAATCTTTGCCTCGGTTACTAAATACTTTATCAGTTTCCTTGTGTTCACCTAATTAAGTATGTCAATTTAATGCCACAGCCAGGTCTAGGGAGAGTAGAAAGAAAAGAAAGGAGGTTATGAGAGCACCCCTAAACTTAACAGGCTAAGCAAGGGAAGACTATGAAGGGCCAATGAAGTCGGAGAAATACCAGAACACTCTAGGATCCAGAAGACTAAATGAGGGGTATTATTAAATTCTTGATGAAATGAGCCTTCTGTTGTTCTAATTGCCCTCTATAGTCCTACTAATGCTTTTAAAAAGCATTTTTGAAGACTTTTTTCATCTAGAGCAAGAATGTCTTTTTGGGGGCAGGGGAGAAAGACTTTTTCCATAGGATGTTAATAGGGCAGTACCAATCTTTCCCCTCTTTGTTTATTTGCCTGGTATACTTTGTTCCCTTTCTATATTTATGTTTTACCTGTGAAAGTTCTTCAAATTAAAAATCAGTTCTTATCATTATGTTTGCTTAATGAAGTCAGTGTGTATTTAGAGATACTAAATTTTTTCCTTCTTGCATCTGAAACCCTTCTTCAGAGACCACTTTCCTTTCTCCTGAGGTATTTCTGTCAGAGGTTCCTTTGGTGGTAAAATCTCTAAGGAAAATGTCTTTATTGCATTCTGCTCTTAAATAGTAATCTGTAGGCAATAGTTAAGTGGGCAAACAAATACAGGTTACCAATTCTTCCTCACCGCTTTGAACATAATATTCCATTACATTCTTAATATCTATTATTGCTACTGAAATGCCTTAATTTTTCTCTGGTTGATTTTAATGTCCTACCTTATTCTTTGGTACAATAATATTTTTTACTCCAATCTGCCAAAGCATCCCCTTAGCTTTATTAACTCTGCTTGGGATTTTATATGCTCCTATGTTTAACGGCTTGTGTCACTCACTGACTGTAGAATATTCTCAACCATTACCTCTTGAGATTACTTCCTTTTCTCCATTCTTTTTATTCTCTTCTAGAGCTTCTATTAGAAATGAGTTGGCTTTTTCATTCTCCGAGTTACATAAACTTGGTTTCACATTTTCTGTCTGTTCATATCTCTGTGCTACACTGTAGGCAATTTTCTCAGACTCACTTTGTTTACTGATTTTTCAGCTATGTCTAGTCTGCTGTTTCACCTATCCTAGATTTCTACAACTATTTGGATCTATCCAAATCTGCCTGGTTACTCTTGATATTCTCCTATTCCTTACCGACACTTTAAATTCCTCCCCCTTTAAACATGCAGAACAATCAGTGTTCACCCTCACGCTCTTGTCAGTTGTAGCTCCATTACTTTTTCTTCTATCATCACCTCCACCTACTACTCATGCAACTCTCACTAATCTTAAAGGCCTACCTATATTCTCAGAGTTTCGCTTTGTTTTGTTTTTAGAGACAGAGTCTCACTTTGTTGCCCTTGGTAGAGTGCCATGGCATCAGAGCTCACAGCAACCTCCAACTCTTAGGGCAGTGATTCTCTGGCCTCAGCCTCCCAAGTAGCTGGGACCATAGGTGCCTGCCACAATGCCTGGCTACTTTTTGTTGCAGTTTGGCCAGGGCCGGGTTTGAACCTGCCACCCTTGGTACATGGGGCCAGAGCCATACTCACTGAGCCACAGGCACCACCCTACTCTCTGAGTTTTTAAGATATTATTCCTACATGATAGACATGCTGATTTTAAAAACCTGTACTATGAAGTCAGATAGCTAAAGTCAAATCAAAACTGTGTCACAAATTATGTGACTGCAAGTTTATTAATTTTGTTACACCTGTTTTTGCCTGTGAAACAGACAACTACAGCCTCTACACACAGGGTTTGAGAGAACTAAATGTAATGTAAGTCTCTCTCATAAATAGCTCATAGCTGGCACGGTGTCTGGCTTTAGCAGCCACCAGAAGGATGAGACAAACATCTCAATGTCATCAACAGCAGCAGCAGCACTCTGACTCTTCATTTCAAGCAGGGTCAGCTTCTGAGAAGTTCCCTAACTCAATTTTTTATTTTACTTTTGAAGATTCACAACCAATTAAATAAAGTAGAGCCTATTCAATTTTGCATGACACATGTCTAAGCTCAGGAGTCTGAGGTTACAGAGAGCTGTACTCACATTATTACTCATATTACCTAGCCTAGGCAACAGAGTAAGACTCTGTCTCAAAAAAACCAAATTATTGTATTAAATAAAAACTTCTACAGGTATTTTTCCCTAACTTTAAGTATTCTTTATTTTTAAATACTTAACTAATTGCAAATCTTCCCTTGTCAATGTAAACCAATCAAACCCAATTCTAGAAGAATATTTTGTTACCTCAGTTCTATCTAATAAACTTGAAAATACAACAATATTTCTTTGACAAACTCTGTAAGTGGCACATTTTATTCAACTTAGGATTCATTCACCTAAACATCCTTGTTTTACTTTAAAAAATGTCTACCATGATCAATTTAGATTATTGAAATGAAAGTTAACAGACTTTGAACATATGTTTCGATTTATAATTATCTTTATTTCTATAAAAACCTATAATTATCCTATTATCTGTAAAACAAGAACACCAGTGGAACCCATATCTTGCAAGTTAATTCTCTCTCAAAAGTAAGTATTTTAGATGTGCAGTTTACCACTTGCATCTTGATTTACTTAATCATGAAAATAATTATTAGGGGAAAACCAGGAGAAAAGGACATCACAGGGAATTCTTTTTTTCAGATAGGGTCTCACTCTGTCACCTAAGTGCAGGTGGCTTGATTATAGCTTCCTGGAGCCTCAGACTCCTGGGCGCAAGTGAGCCTCCTGCCTCAGACTCTAGAACAGTTGGGACTACAGGCACATGCCAACATACCCAGCTAAATTTTTTTAATTTTTTGTAGAGACAGGGGTCTTACTATGTTTCATGACCTGGTCTTGAACTCCTGGGCTCAAGCGATCCTCCCACCTCAGCCTCCCAAAATGCTGAGATTGTAGGTGTCAGCTATTATACTCGTCAATTATGTGAATTCTTTTAATTCATCTTGAAATAATTTTAGTTTCCTGTCTTCTAATGTAGTAGAAGACATTAAGACATCACTACCTTATTATTTTAATGTTGCATTTGAATATCAAATATACACCCACTCTTTGAAGGTGAGCTCTAGATTATAACACAGCAAGCTACATAACCCACTGATAGGTAATTAGGTGTGGCCTCCCCATAGGCACATCAGGTCCTGCTACATTTAAGGACCATAAAGTAAAAATATTTGGGGCCTGAGTTCTATTTAAAGCAAAGACAAAGCAATAATGATGAGAAATGTGACTAGCAAAAACCCATCCCAACAGAATGAAATCAGACAGCTTGAAAAATGAAAATTAATTGTGCCCCAAAGCTAGACTAAACAGAAGCCTGGAAGAGATCATTGGTTAATAATTACTAACCATTTCATTTACACAGGAGTTGTAATGGCAAGCAGTGTGAAAATTAAGCATATACATTCATCCTTTTATGCATGCTTTTAATACACAAATCAAATCAAGTGTGCATCACACCAAAGTACATTTGCATCTTACTTCCACTCTTCTGGGGGGTGAGCAAGTTCATACTTCTCCCTCACACTGGAGACGCCCATGTCCACGTGAAGCCAGTGAACCTCCTCTGACCGCAGGTGACTGAGGCGGAATCCGTAGCAGGCCACATGTTTCACTTTGTGACTGTCCACTATCTTCTGAATGATGCCCTAAAACATACCCCCCACAAAAATGACTGTTACAAAATGAAAAAAAAAAAAAAACAAACAAACAAACAAAAAAAAAAAACCTGTATGCCAGAAAATAATGCAATGTTCACTGTCTTGAGAAAATTGTCACAAATCTTTGGCAAAAGAGTATGAAATTTAAAACAAATTACTTAGGAACCTCTCTCAAACAGTAGTTTTATGGTAAGAAAAAGCTTTGAAAAACGCAAAATATGCTCTTCTCCTTTCTTTAACGATAAACAAGGCATGTAAACTTCAGAGTGCGTTTCTGCCGCTCAACCGTCATCACCCTCTGAACCTGCCAGAGCGTGCCAGCTACCCTTCAGTTACCCCTCTCTAAGGACCAGCCCAAGGAGGGGGTATGTTTTCTACACCAAGGAGATCATGTTATTCAGTATCAGGATACAACATTAACACCATTTTTAAACAAACATACATTTAAGAACATATAATTAAGGCTATATAGGCTATGTTTCTGACGATATTGAAGATATATATGAAATGTTCTTTGAATTTGGGCATAATCTGTTCTCTATAAATTCATTATATAGCAATCTAAAACACTCCCTCAAGTCTAAGCTTCTGACATGTGGGCCCTTGAGTTCAGAGAGAAGGTAACCTTTGAATAAAATCATCAGAGAAGGCTCCCTAACAAAGTGAAGTTTCCCCTGGGATGTGGAAAGGTAAACATTCCAGAACCAACTCTTGCCCTATACCAGGCTAGGTGTGAAGCCTGTGTGAGAGTATGTTTAAAACAGGCAGAATGGATGGAAGACTCCTTTGGAAACATCCCTGCCCTTAACCTGAAGTTATGCAAATCATAACCCACCACAATCTTCTCAATCTTCTAGGTAATTAAGAAAAGTTTTAAATTATGCTGACATTAAAATGAAAATGTCTATGAAAGAAAATCATCACTGGTTTATTAAGAGCTAACAATTAATTGAAATACATAATATAATACAGCTTATAATGTAAGAACATCTTTTATTTTTTATTTTTATTTTTTTTTTTTAGACAGAGCCTCAAGCTATACCCCTGGTTAGAGTACCATGGCATCACAGCTCATAGCAACCTCCAACTCCTGGGCTCAAGCGAGTCTCCTGCCTCCGCCTCCCAAGTAGCTGGGACCACAGGTGCCCGCCACAATGCCCGGACATTTTTTGGTTGCAGCCATCATTGTTGTTTGGCGGGCCCGGGCTGGGGATTCGAACCCGCCACCTTAGGTGTACGTGGCTGGCGCCTTAGCCGATTGAGCCACAGGCGCCGAGCCAATGTAAGAACATCTTAAAAGTTCCTGCACTGGCTGGGCACAGTGGCTCATGCCTGTAGTCCCAGTATTTTGGGAGGCTGAGGTGAGAAGACTTCCTGAGCCCCAGAGTTTGAGGTTGCAGTGAGTTACGATTGCACCACTGCACTGCAGCCTTGGTGACAGAGTAAGAACCTGTCTAAAATAAAAGTTCTTGTGCTCACCAGGTATTTATTTTGTTATTGATAATATAATAAAGGATATTCCCAGCCCTCTCCACGAGAAAAGATGAATTACAACATGTATCATATACAAAAACTGTTAGAAGCCCAGTATTGCACACTGAGGATGTGTGCCGTGTCATGTTTTGTGTGGCAGACCGCCCAGAGCACTGAGCGGATAAAGTGGTACAGTCACACTCCCTTTAGGAAGACCCAATCCCAGGTACAAAGTTGTATATAAAGCACAGGAAGTGGCAGAAAGAGGAATGGGGGATGGGCAGAAGGAAAGAGCACCGTAGCCCTGGAGGGAAAGCATAAACACAGGACCAGGCCAGCACAGTCAAGATGAGTTCATATCAAGACAAAGGCGTTCACAGCCTGTAGATTTCTATGTGGAAATGAGATATGCACAAACAAAACTTTACCAATTACATTTAACACATAATGTCCTTCATCCACACTAATAAAGAATAAAATTAACCTCAAAATGATTATCAATTTGATGGATTCCCCCCCCCAATCCCAGGCATTTCATTTTTGTTATGATAATTTATATTCCCCTGATTTTCCAATTTCCTAGTGAGATGAGGGAATTTTGTTCATTTATAAAAGTTTTTATTTTATGATTTTGGCTGGTTCAATTTGGTCACTTATCTTTTAAATGTAATAGTACTTTGAAACAAATGACCTTTACTAGTGTTAGAAATAGGTCATGTGACCCTTTCTTTCATGTCCATTCTTTCTTGGATGTTAATTCATTCACTGAAAATCTCAAGTACATGACAGTGGCAACAAAATGTTGGAAAGATGTGACCCTTACTACCAAAGACTTAAGAGTCTCACAGGAGAAAGGCACAGTAGTGAATATATACAAAGGAGTATTAATTGGTCTGTGGAGAAGGGGAAAGACAAAAAGAGATACTGGATATTTTTAGCTATCTTCTCAACTTACTTTTCAGATTGCTAGAAGAGATATCTGAAGCAACACATACTGTAACACTGTTCACCTCTTCACTTCCTCCTAAGAATCAGCAAGTACACACCTCAGTACTCATCCTCCCACAGTGTGCAGTGTCTTTTTCTCAGTTCCTTTTTCAGATACTCTTCACAGTTGGAAAAACCAATGAATTATTCTTACCATTCTTCTCTGATCATGCTAAAGAGCCTATCGGTATTGAGTTATCACCAAAACAAAGATCAAAAAATTCGAATCCCCTTCGCCACATGTTTCTTCCTCCTCTTGGTACAGTAGGAGACCAGGGGTCCTGGTATAAGTCCTCCAAAACAAAGAATGGATTTTTGTCTCTTGAGGATCCATAGTCACTGTTTTAGTTCCTGCTGCTGCTATAGGAGATCACCCCAAAGTTAGGGGCTTAAAACACATCAAATGTTATCTTTTAGTTTTGTAGATCTGAAATGGGTCCCAATGAGCTACAATCAAGGTTTCCGCAGAGATGTGCTGCTTTCTGGAGGCTCTACACATCCTTTCTTCAGCTTCTAGAGGGGCACCTGCATTCCTTGGTTCACGGGCCTCCTTCTCCATCTTCACAGCCAACAGTGTACCCTCTGACTCCTCTTCTATAGTCATCGCCCTCTGACCACAGCCAGGAAAGGCCTGCTACTGTTAAGGACTCAAGATGTTCCCACCTCAAGTTCCTTAACCTTAACCACATCTGCCAAGTCCCTCTGGCCATGTTAAAGGATACCTGTACGGGTTTTGGAGATTAAGATGTGGACATCTGTAGAGGCCATCATTCTGCCTACCAAAATCACCATCCCTGATTAAGTATCTCGTGATCAAAGTCTTTCTCGTGCTCTGCTATTTCATGTTCTTCCTAACACAGTTTTATTCTTAGGGTCTCTTTTTCTAGCTTTCTTCCTAGATGATACTCTCCACCCAACCAAACAACAGTTTAACTTTAAGACCTTCACAGTCCTTTGTGGAACCAAAATTATTTGAATCCCTAACAGTCAGTGTTCAGGCTGTTTGATGTACACTCACCTGCCCCTCTCTCAGAGAGACAGCTTACATTTCTGGTACACAAAGGGTTAAGTACAACACCTAACAATGAATGCTGGAGACCAAGGGACTGTTCGAGGAAGGCCAGCAGGCTGAACTCAGGGAAAGTGCCTGAAGGATTGCCTTTCCCCACAGCTACCAGTTATTTTTAGCACAGGAAAACTCTGCTCACAGTACTTAGAAATTCTACAAACTCACAGAACCTCTATTTGTGTATTTTCTCCAGCCAGGAGGCTGGTTTTAAATCTATCACAATGTTACTTTCCACTGCTAGTCTTCTCACTACTAGCTAGGTAACAGTAATTAGTATTAATCTAACCAAACAGACCTACCTTTTAGCAAACTACGCAAATGAACTTAAAGGATGTCCCAAAAGCTGTCCCTTAAAATCACAACACAGGAAATTAAAGCTAAACATGCCTTCATCTAGAAAGGGGCACCTTTCAGGACATGCTACACTGAGGAAAGTGCAATGTACCAGTCAGGAAAACTTTAAAGTGTTTTGAGTGAGACAAGAATATTGTCCAAGAATTCAACTGCAATATAATCTTTAGCAGCTATTTGTTTTAGACCTTGTTATTTCTTTTTTAAGAAACAAGCCAGGAATGAAGGTTTGATAAAAAGCAATACTAAAGTATGGCTATGGATAGGCATAATTTTTGATTATTGATTCAGTATCTTTGGGGTTATTCATCTATTAAGGCTTTTTACTTCTGTAACAAATTTTTCTAATTTATATTTGTTAGGAATACTCCATTTCATCTAGTAGGGTCATTCAAAAAGGATCTATTGAGCACATGCTGTTTTCTTGCTTGGCACTGCTAAAAATGCCATGACAGAACTGTAAAGTACAAAGATTCTTACTGTGACGGAATTAATGAGTAATGGAGGAAAACAGATAATAAACTAGCAAACAAACCAAGAAACAAGACAATTTCAATAATGATAAATAATATGAAGAAAATATAACTAAAGAGGGTGATGGAAAAATAGAAATGGTGGGAAGCAAGGGAGCTTTCTCAGACTGAGAACCCTGGAGGCAGAATGAGGAAGGGTGGTAGCAAGAAACAGGGTGAGAATGAGCAAAAAGCAGCCGCTCCTGCAGGTCCTTGTAGGCCAGAGGGGAATCTGGCTTGTATTCTGAGAGAAATGGGGAGCTCCTGGGGTATTTTGAGCAAGTTACTGATTAGATGTTTGGCACATTACAGAAATAGGAAGAAGAAAAAGTGAGTCACCCGTAGGACAGAACGTCACAGGGCACGAAGGGGGTGAGGGAAGGGTGGGACTCTTGAAGCACCTGCATTTTGACTCTAAATGAGGCCAGGTTCTGGCTGGAAGCGTGAAGTGCTCTGGCCTTCACCTTACTAGTATCCTTCTAGCTGACTGAGGGAGCAAGTGGGGTAAGGGGAGTCAGGAGACCAAGTTATCATATATGTGACTCACAATTAAATGTGGCTACTAGAAAGGGGCTCAAAGGAAGGGGTAGCAGTGGAGATAACATGAGATAGGTGAGTTCCAGGTATATTCCAGAGATAATGTGGACAAGATTATCCCACATACTGGATATGGGGTACAAGCAAAAGAGGTATAAATGATTCCAAAGGATCTAACTAACTAAAAGATGCAGTAACCCTTAGACCAATGGTTCTCAACCTTCCTAATGCCACAATGCACTGTTAAAAAGGGGTCGCGACCCACAGGTTGAGAACCGCTGCCTTAGACTGAAGAACCGGATGGTTCCTTTGTAGAGAGTATAAAGATAGAGAAGTGAGGGGGAGGGGTTGGGGAGGGGAGAGTGTAGGAACATGTAGAAGTCCCAAGTACTGCAAGTTAAAGGAAGTGGAAGTGTGAAGTGTTTGTTGAGGAGAACAGAACTGGGGAGACACACCATGACTGGCTGGTGGTAAATCTTGGATGAGACCAATGAGAGCTTGAGGACAGGTGGGGAATGGCAGAGAGGTGGAGTAAATCATGTTTGCAGATTTAAGAGACTACACAAGGCTGTGTGAGAAGTGCCAGGGGGAATCATACACAAGCAAACGTGATGATGGAACACGGCCTCTTGTATCCTGCTGCAGGCTCACTCTCCACACACCAGTCCACCATCTAATTGTTTTCTGAAAGTGAGCCCGTGGCACTAACTTTTCACATCACTATTTGTCTGCACATACATTTGCTTTACATTACCTTAAGTGATAATTTATCTGATATAGGACTTCTGAGGTACAAGATATTTTCTCTGAGTCCTTCTAAGATACTATTCCAATGTCTTCTTGCACCTAGCATCTCTGATAAAAGGCATGCTATGTCATTCTTTCTCTTAGGGGATTTCTCTGGCAGAACTGGAATTTTCACCATGTCAGTATTATTCAGAAGTATACTTACAATGTTTCTAGATGACCAATCTTATTCAACATTGTACAGTCTGTTCTGGAGTGATCCATACTTATCTCCAGAATTGCCTGGAGCATGGTATTAACACTTGGCCAAAGCCATGGCCAAGACAAGTGATGTTTGCAACCATAGGTTCCTGGGTCATTTTGGGCAGAACATACCAGCCTATAAGCACTATTTTTAGCAACTGGATTTATGACTTATACCTGATTTTGGTGGAACTGGGCAGTGACACAGCTGGGCAACCACCTCACAGCCCCCTACCAAAAAGATGCATTAGGATTCCTCCCACAGAGATGCTTTACACATAAGCCAATGACTAGATGAAGTTTAGAGAAAAAACATGTCCAAGGACAAGAGGCTTGCACCTGAGATCTTTATGTCTCTTACATGAGTATCATTTTACTACTATTGCTGTACTTCATACATTAACTGTAAATGAAGTCTTATGAATCCTTTCAGCAAGCAGGAGAAATAAAGCTTCTATAATGAAATACTATAAGAATCCACATCATTTCCTGGTGAAAATACATCTTTACTTCTCAAAGGTTTTGCTTCTTCTGACCTAAGCAGTCTTCCCCATAATTACTTTCTACAGAGCTTGACTGCCCAACAGAAATATAATGCAAGCCACACATATACTTTTAAAATTCCTTGTAGCCACATTAAAAAGAATAAAAGGAAACAGGTGAATTCAATTTTAATAGTTGTTTATTTAACCTAATATATGAAAAGTATTATTGTTTCAACATGTAATTATGACAAATTATTAAGACATTTTACATTCTATTGTTACAGTAAGCCTTTAAAGCCTGGTGTGTATTTATACATTTATAGCATATGTCCATTCAGACTTGTCACATTCAGATGTTCAACAACTGCTCATGCCTACCCGAAAATGGCAATGTAACTATACAGTCTTTAGAATGACTCTGTTCAGTTAATTTGGATAATAAAAAGCCAAACCATTTCAGAAAATAACTGCATGGCTCCCCCATTGCTACTACTAAATGGTCTGTTTCTTTCTGCCAAGTTACTACTTACATTTTGTAAATGTTCGTAGAATTTATTCGGGATGCAAAGGTACACATAACCCAGACAAGTGAATAGCCAAAGGCATTTAAAAAACTCAACTGGCTTGGTGCCTGTAGCTCAGCAAAGGCTAGGGCGCCAGCCACGTAAATGAGAAGCTGGCGGGTTCAAACCCAGCCCAGGCTTACCAAACAATAATGACAACTGCAACAAAAAAATAGCCGGGTGTTGTGGCGGGCACCTGTAGTCCCAGGTACTTGGGAGGCAGAGGCGAGAGAATTGCTTAAGCTCAAGAGTTTGAGGTTGCTGTGAGCTGTGATGCCACTCTACCAAGGGTGACTCAGTAAGACTGTCTCAAAAAAAAAAAAAAAAATTTAACTGATTATAGAGTGCCCTTTCCTAGTGAGTGTGAAGCTCTCTGACACTGATTTATTCTTTCTATGCAGATGTGCAAAGCTTTCGACAATGCCAACATTTTGGTGCTCATTGCAGGGTATCACTGTGAGTACCCTTTACCCCACAAGAGGGATGTTTTGTACCCTGGGTCCTCAGCTCCCCAGGAGTCTGACATTGTGTGCTGTGGGTCTGGTTTGTATCTTCTGTGGTCAGGGAACTTCAGAGAAATGATTTCTTTGATGTTGTTATCATCAAGGCCCCGCTCTTCCTCAGCATCCATGACACCGTGCTGTTTGCCTTGTCAAGGAAGTTTCTGGAACCCTCCAACTTAAACCTGGATGAATAGTTTTAGAGGTGGGGAAGTCTATGATCAAGGTGCCAGCTGGTTCAGTGTCTGGTGAGGGCTTGTTCCATCTTCTCTCACAGCGTCCTCACATGGCAGAAGTCAGAAGGCCAAAAGGCTATACTTGCACTCTTGACTTATCTCCCCTTCCTGTTCCACAGCCATCAGGTCCTCTGATGCCACCATGTTTATTCCATTGTTCTCTTCCCTGACAATACATGTTAATCTACGTATCCATAATTGTCTTTTTGTCTGACACCTCTTAATTGAGAGAAAGATGTCACAGACATGTTCTTCAGAATGACTTCGTTCAGGTGTGCAGATCTAGCCATTAATTAATTTAAAATTATGATACTGCACTTTCAAATGTCACAGTATTAAAGCATTGAATGGAAGTGGGTTATTAATAATACCCAATCTTTTGTCACGGTGGCCCAGTACCATGTGGTCTCATGATATCCCAGGAGAGGCGTATGATAGGCCAATTGTGGTATTTCTGTCTCAAGGTGAAAACAATCAACTGATAACAGTAATTAAATTTCAAACATTTGCCAATCACAATAAAATGAAGCACCTTACTTTTCGGCCACATACATTGGCTCATATTGGATCTTCACAAAAGTCTGATAAATGTGTTCTCCCAACTTATGCATTTGTGTCTGATTAGATTTTACTTTGTAAATATGAATGTTTTGATGCCTGTAAGTTTTTAACATTGGCTAAAGGCTGGCATGCCTGCAGTGACCAATGGCTCTTTCTCTGGCAGCAACTTTCAAATCAGAAAGTATCGTACTAATGCCTTGGCATATCTGTTACAAAGTCTTTCCTAGGTGAACTTTCTGATATAATAAACCCTGACCGTTTGCTAAAGGTCTTGTCAAATTCATTATCCTTGAAAGGTTTCCCTCCTGTATGAATGCTCTGAAGTTCATTAAGGTTGATAGAATGGTTTAACGTGGTGGTTCTCAACCTTCCTAATGTAGCAGCCCTTTAATACAGTTCCTGTGGGTCGCAACCCACAGGCTAAGAACCACTGGCTTAAGGAGTTTCGTCTTTTACTGCATCTGAATTTTACAAAGACTAAAACATACACTAAGAGCCTTCCCATAAAGTTACATCTATAAGGTTTCTGTCCACTATGGTTTATCTGATTAACTTTAGGGTGAGACACTCACTGCAAGCCTTTCTACTCAATGATTCTGTCTGTAGTAAGGTTAAATGTAAAACACAAAACTAGAAAAAGCTAGAAAAGCCAAAAGCTTCATTAAAAACTTATAAAGATAAACTATCGTATTTCACTCTGTACATGACCAGATACTAACACATATTTCCATCCTTAATGATTCTCCTTTTAATAATGAATCCACCTAATGTGCCTGATGCAATGGTATATTTCAAAACTATTAAGAAAAGAGCGTAATTGTGATGGTTATGTTCATCAGTGCAATGTAAGCATTTCACACTGTATATCAAATCAGCACACTGAGCCCCATACATGCACTAAACAGTTATGATTTAATAAAAACAAAAAAAATCCATTTAAGTAGTCTGTTAATATAATTCTAGAGGTAACATAAAATTATACATAATTCATATGCAAGACTTTAGCTTTAAAACTAAGATCCAGTGATCATTTTACTTTGCTTAAAAATAGTAAAGGAAAATAAAGAGTAGCAAATGAATTAACTTCATTATTGTAAAAAGAGAAAGACAGACATATCTAAACATCCTAGTCACTAGATGTTTCTCCTTAAAGATGAACATAGACTGGAGGGTGGGGGGAGTTTACACTTTATCATCAGAGCAAACACTTTTCAAAAATTTAAATGTGGAACTCAGCTTTCTTTTTTTTTTTAATTTTTTTAGGATTAAACTTTTTTATTTTATTTTTTATTAAATGTTAGCTGTGTACATTAATGCAATCATGGGGTACAGTGTGGTGTTTTTAAACACAATTTGAAATATTTTCATCAAACTGGTTAACATAGCCTTTATATCATTTTCTTAGTTATTGTGTTAGGACATTTATATTCTACTTTTAGAAAAGAGTCACTTGTACCCTTGAAAGATAACTATAGAAGTGATCCCTCCAATCACCCTGAAATCACAATGTTACCTTCTTGCTTCCCATTTTCAGAAAAAAAGGTAGTTACCTTTGCCTGGCATGTTCTTCTCTCTCAATTCTGTATCACAAACTTTCACCCTCCAAAGCTCTAAAAGAAACCTACATTTCAGGTATCATTCCTCCAGGCTCCCAAAAGTCCCAGTAACCACCTCCAGTGAGGCACTTTCTGCACTAGACTGTAATGAAGACCACAGATGTCTCTTCCCCTGTAAGCCCAAAACTAAGAGCAAGCACCTTATAGGAACCTTTACATCCCCAGACCTAGCACAATATCTGGCACAGAGCATATATTCAACAGTTTTTAAAGGAATTATACTATCTGAAGTTATTCAAATACTTCTAAAATTATGCTTTATAGAAAATTTTCTTATTTTGTAAGTATTAGAAGCAATTTTACTTGTTTTGTTTCCTTGTAATCTCCCAAGAGTTAAAAAAAAAAAAATTAGAAAGGAAAAGTCAATAATATTACATAACTAAAATACGATTCAGTTGTTAATTTTTCTAAGAAATTTTACAATTAAAATTCAGTTACATATTAACTAAATAAATCTTAAACACTAAAGAAGTCTCATGCAAAAATGCACTTACCCTGACATCAGTAGCATCTCCATGCCTGATAATACTGGCCCAGGTAGTTGGCTCACTATTGCTTTCAAAATAATGAAAGACCTTTAATACTCGCTCCATTGCACCAGGGGAACGTTCCATGCCAGTACCCAGGTGAGTTTTAGTACTCGAATTTGGTGTGTGATTCAAGTTTGGGTCAAGGTAAGCAGCTGCCATTATTTTGCTAGATGCTAAGTATCTGTCATATTCTGTTAAGACAAAAAAAGTAATTTTCAGTATATAATATTTGAAATCTATTAATTACATTGAGGTATGTTGATATTTATGTTAATACTCCTCTATTTTCTCTTTCCATGATATGTTATATGCAAAAAGAGCTTAAGGAGAAAAGACCCAACCTACCAAAATAAGCATTGTGCCCCCCACACCCAGAGCAGTACTTGATTTACAGTAGGATAATAAATGTTTGTTAAATTATTAAAAGGCTAGGACTCCTATTTCAGCTGTGTCAAAAATTTAGTATTGGCTCGGCGCCCACAGCTCAGTGGGTAGGGTGCCGGCCACAAGGCAGGTGGGTTCGAACCCAGCCAGGGCCTACTAAACAACAATGACAACTGCGACAAAACAAATAGCTGGGAGTTGTGGTGGGAGGCTGAGGCAAGAGAATTGCTTAAGCCCAAGAGTTAGAGGTTGCTGTGAGCTGTGACAGCATAGCACTCTATAGGGAGGAGGGAGGACTCTGTCTCAAAAAGAAAAAAAAAATTAGTATTATTTAGAAACAATGTAACTTAACACCTCTCCCTCTTTTCTTAGCACAGCCTTTATATTTGTGGGGAAATCTCATAGCAAAGCCAATGTTAATGTACTGCCTACTTTTGAAAACTTTCAATTAAGAAAAAAGTAGTTCTTTCTTCATCTAAGAATAGTTCAATTAGTTATTATATTTACTAAGCACTGGTGGCTTAAAATGCTATAATCAAAACAAGGTATTCCTACTTGGTCACATCACTGTTCAATATGAAGAACAGATACAGGACTGATAATAAACCAAAAAAGCATAAAGAAAGTTTTCAAAGTATAACACAGGACTTCCACTGAAATATGAAGGAACACCTTGGATAAGACTAAAATGCCCACTGAGAAAAGTGAGAAAATTCAGATTAAAGTTTTTATTTATCTTATTTATTTATTTATTTCCGGGACAGAGTCTCACTCTGTTGCCTGGACTAGCGTGCAATGGCATCATCACAGCTTGCTTCAACCTCAAACTCCTCCTGAGTAGCTACGATTACAAGTGCACACCACTATGGCTACCTAACTTGTTATTATTTTTTGCAAAGACAGGATCTCCTTATATTGCCCAGGCTGGTCTTTAACTCTTGGCCTCAAGCAATCTTCCTGCCTCCGCCTCCCAAAGTGGTAAAATTATAGATGTGAGCTTCTCTACCTAACCAACATGGGGCATTTCTAATCACATTAAATATTTCTCATTTTGGGGGGCTTGAAACGGATAAAATTGTACCTTGAAAGTGCTTTATCAATTCAGAATATTAAAATACTTAAGTTACATATTTGTGTTAGATTTGTTAATCTACTATGTTATAGAAGCCACCACAACATGCTCAGTGGCTGAAATAAGAGCTGTAACAGAAATCTGTCCTCCCCATTTAAGGTTTAATAGTTAAAATCTATACTGGAAAAGAGTCAAAAGCCATGAAAATATGAGTACTGTCCATAAGGTATCCAGCCATGAATATGAAAAATATAGACAGATGTGGCTGATATTTTCCAAACAGCTCTGTTATGCCTGCTTGGATTTTGCAATTTCAGCATACTAGGAAAACAAAAGAGTTTTTTCTTCGTCCAATTCTACATCCATAATTAAAAATGAGAAAGAAATGAACATCAACAGAATCAACAAACACCACATGATCATTTCACCAGACGCTAAAAAAGCACCCAATAAAATTCAATATCCCTTTGTAATAAAAACTCTCCATTAATTAGGTATAGAAGGAGCATACCTCAACACAAGACAGGTTGCATACGATGAACCCAAACCAGTATCATACTGAACAGGGGAAAACTGAAGGCCTAGCCACTGAAACCTGGAACACAGTAAGGACGACCACTTTTATCACTTCTAGTCAACCTAGTCCTCAAAGGCCTAGCTAGAGCAGTTAAGCAAGAGGAAGAAATAAAAGTCATCCAAATTGTAAAGGAAGAAGTCAAATTAGTTTGTTGACAGATGCCATGATCTTATATTTGGAAAAATCCAAAGACTCCAAAAAACTCTTAGAACTGACAAGCAAATTCAGTAAAGTTACAGAATGAACATCAACATACAATAATCAGAAGCATTTCTATACACTAACAGCAATCAATCTGAAAAGAAATCAAGAAAGCAACCTCATTTGCAATTGCTACAAAAAGATACCTATGAATAAATTTAACCAAAGAAGTGAAAGATCTATACAAGGACAAGTATAAAACACTGGTGAAAGAAATTGATGAGGGCACACAAAAAAAGGGAAAGATATCTCATGATTACCAATCAGAAAAACTTAAAATGTTTATACTGCCCAAAGTAATTTACAGATTTAATGCATTCCCTATCAAAATACCAATGACATTCGAAACAGAATTATTATTATTTTTCTTTTTAGAGACAGAGTATCACTTCATCGCCCTTGGTAGAGTGCCATGGCATCATAGCTCGCAGCAACCTCCAGTTCTTGGGCTTAGGTGATTCTCTTGCCTCAGCCTCCCGAGTTGCTGGGATTACAAGCGCCCACCACAATGCCCGGCTATTTTTGGTTGCAGTCTGGACAGTGCCAGGTTCAAACCCATCACCCTCAGTATATGGGGCCAGCGCCCTACTCTCTGAGTCATAGGCGCTGCCCAAAACAGAAAATTTTTAAAAAACCTAAAATTCACATGTAACCAAAAGACTAAATAGCCAAAGTAATCTTGAACAAAAAGAAGAAAGTTGGAGGCAATGCACTCCCCAATTTTAAATTATACTACAAAGCTTCAGTAACCAAATCTGCACGGTACTGGCATAAAAACAGATATAGAGAACAAAGGAACGAAACAGAGAAACCAGAAATGAATCTATATACCTCTAGCCAACTCATTTTCAACGAAAGTGCCAAGAACAAACATTGGAGAAAGGACACTCTCTGTTAGATGCCCATCTATGAGCACATATAAAAATCAACTAAAGATGTGATTAAAGACTTACAAATCTGAGACCTGAAACTAAGAAATTGGAGAAACACTGGGAAAAGCAAACATTTGGGGGGGGCAAGACTCCAAAAACACAGGCAACAAAAGCAAAAACAGATCAAAAATAGACAAATGAGAAGACATCACATTAAAAGCCCTCTTCACAGCACAGGAAACAATCTACCAAGTGAGGAGAAAACCTATAGAACGGGAGAAAAGGAGTATATGCAAACTACCCATCCATGAAGGGATTAATAACCAGAACACACAAGGAACTCAGAAGAAGACATACTAATAGTCAACAGGTACGTGAAAAAATACTCAACATCAAGATCAGAGAAATGCAAACTAAAACCCAATGAGGTTCTATCTGCCCAATCTGGCCCTACCAAAAATATATACATTAGACATCCCAAAACATGCTTTCTTTGTATCACATTGGTTCAATTTATTATTAGTAAATAGCCTCCCTAGTCCTTTTTGCCTTCTTCTCTACTACAAGTTGAATATCCTTTATCTGAAATGCTTGGGACAGAAACGTTTCAGATTGTTTTGGATTTGGGAATATTTACATTATACTTATTGGCTGAACATCCCAGACCTGAAAATAAGAGATCTGAAATGCCCCTTTGAGAATTTCCTTTGAACATCACGTCCACAATCAAAGAGTTTTGGATTCTGGGGCATTTCAGATTATCAGATTAGGGCTGCTCAACCTGTACCTTCCTTTGTTTTCCCTCTCTCATTTGCTTTCCCAAATAATCACTGCAGCTGAAAATCTGTCCAATTGCCTGTTTTATTCTCTATCTAGAGCTACACTGCTTTAGCAAGAATCTTAGAACTAAACTAATGAACTTAAGTGGTGCTAAATCATAAACCCAAACTATGAATCACATTTCTTTTATATTCAATATGAAAATGTTATTAATGGCAAAAAGCCTAAAGTAGGCTCTAGGTCCCAATAATTAACCAAAACTGTTATTTCCTAGAGCCCAGAAGGCACACAGAAGACAGAAGGACAGACCTGTGTAATATTCAGAGAAAAGAGAAGGAAAGAAGACTATATCCAAAAAAAAAAAATTTAAAAGAAGATACAGACAGTAGGGTTAGGAGATAAACCAAGAGCAATTGCTTAGAAACCAAGTTAAATAAATGTTTCCAGGAGAAAGAGATGCCAAATGAGTTGCCCAGTCAAAAAGGAACCTTTGCATTTGGCAATTCAGCAGATGCTGGAGACACTGAGACATCAGTTTCAATGAAGTGGACAGCAGTGAGGAAACCCTGAGAGTAGCCTTAAGACAGCATATAAAGGAGGAGGTGCAAGCAGCAAAGAACTCACAGCGCTTTGTTGTAAAGGGGAACAAAGACATAGGGGTCCATTTGGCAAGAACATAAGGTCTTCCTATTGGCTTTGGTATCTGGCACATGATGGCCCCACAGCAAGTATACTGACTGAAAACCAGATTAGGCAATTTAGCCAATGTTCACCAAGATATTTAATTAAAGTCCCACCTTAACCTAAGACAGACTATGCCTATCCTTCAACAAATAAGAACAAATTGAGCCACGTATTATGAAGTTGAGAAAGAAAACAACACACAAATGAAAAACCTTTATTGAATACTGACAATGTGTCAGGTACCTGAGCAGGTCTTTTGTACACAATGGCCTACACAGTGAGACCAACCACTGCCCACGCTTACTGCCAGGCTGAGAGAGCAACCTGACCAGTCTGGTGACCTAAGAGAACAGGCAGGCCGGGGCAGTTAGGATATGCCAGGTGAGTCACACAGAGAAAAAGTTTCAAACTGATCTGTGGACCACTTCTTGAACATCAGGGCATCTGGAGTCAACAGTTCCTTAAATTAGTTGCGTTTACTGTTTCACAGTGAAAAAATAAATTCTGAATATTTAGTAGTCTTTGCTCATCATCTTAACATTTCTAGTCTCCTAAAACTATATCCTAGCAATTAGTTTTTAAAAACTTAAAGTTACGAGTAGCAGTACTGTACACTGAGATCTGAGCCAGGAGGACTGGATTAAATCCAGCTGCATACATACTCACTGTTAACATGTCATTTAGCTTGACTACTGTTGAAGTGGCCAACACTGTAGTTACACCATTGATTTCAAAGTACTACTATCACAACAATTAACTATGTTAACGTATATAGGTACGATGAAATCTATAAAGTGCTATGTAATACAATGATGATGATGCCAATGATTATGCAAAAAATACTTGTATATTGGGCATGTGTGTGGCAAGACTATTCTATTAATTCATTTGACCCATACATGAACCCTATGTGGTATGTCCTATTAGTAACTTCATTTAAAATGAGGACATTGAGCTGTTAGAGGTCAAGTGACTTGCCCAAGTTACCACAGCTAATAAAACCAACACACACTGGCTACAAAATCTGTCTTTTTACCCCCACTAGATAGACGCTACTCCACAGATGGTCCACAGACCAGCAGCACAGCCACCACATGGCAGAGTGTGAGAAAGGTAGAAGCAAGCGTTCTGCCACAAACTTACCGACTCAGAAGTGTGTCACTGGGTGAACCATCTGCAAATGACAAGTCTGGGAACCACAGCACTGGGTCATGTGGATCAAAACTAGAAAGTTATACTGTAATTTACTTTACCATATTTATTTACTTTCCATCTACTAATTCATGGTTCCCATCCCTACCCCCCAGACAATGTATTACACAATGAATAAAATGCTTTTCTAAGCCATTAGGACAGAGTAATAAAGAGGAAACATCCTCTGGCCCTACAGTACTCATGAGAAAGGCCAAAAGAGACACAGTACTAGGGGGCAAGGCTAAGAAAGGAATAGGTACAGGCCAGACTTGGGGCATGTTGAGGAAAGGACTCTTAGAGAAGGAGTTCTAACCTAAGGTCTTAAAAATGGCCAAAGTTATACCCAAGAGAAGATATGGTCAAAGATGCAAGAGAGAGTGATCCAGGGAAAAAACACAACAGCCAACAAACTTTAAATTTATAAATAAACAGCAGGAGAGCAGGACAAGGATCAGCTCGAGAGGCAATGAGAAGTCCAGCTGGTGTGAGATGTGCACCTAGGCAGCAATCACAAGTTGAATTTGGAGGCTTTTGTTATGATCCGGACAGTAATAACTATGGCCTGAGAAGGAAAAAGACTTGGCTCGGCACTTGTGGCTCAAGTGGCTAAGGCGCCAGCCACATACACCTAAGGTGGCGGGATCAAATCCAGCCCAGGTCCGCCAAACAACAACAGCTGAAACCAAAAAATAGCCAGGCATTGTGGCGGGCACCTGTGGTCTCAGCTACTTGGGAGGCTAAGGCAGGAGACTTGCTTGAGCCCAGAAGTTGGAAGTTGACTGTGAGCTGTGATGCCACAGCACTCTACCCAGGGAGACAGCTTGAGGCTCTGTCTCAAAAAAAAAAAAGGGAGGGGGGGAGAATGACTTGAGAGCTATGAAAAAGCCAAGAGGACAAAGATTGACTGACCTGTGTAAGTAAACTTCAGAGAAAAATCACCAGCCATTTTCCTGGCTGGACAGCTGAGTAGGAAATGATACCATTCTGTTGAGATAAAGAATACAACGGGGGAGCTACTGCTTACTTGGGGAAAGAAAAGGAGCAGAAAGTGCAATAATTATTTCCATTTCATGCCTGTTACACACCTAAATGCAACTTGTACTGGAATGAAGGTGATCACGTCATGCCCACAGTAAAGGAGGAAGGAGGAATCAGGAAGCCTGGACTTCTGGAAGTTTCTTCTGAAAATAAGCCTTGTCTGCCCCTACCTATGTAGGGTGTGGACAGGGAGCACATACAATGACTCACATATTTTGCTTAGGCCTCTTGACGCCTCTTAAAAATAATAATCTCATAGATGTAACTGAGTCTTGAAGCAAATTTATCATTGGGGAAATACTCCCATGGGTGCTCTTTTTCTTTTTAGGGGGCACACTGTCAACAGAACAACTGCAAAGACTCTACACAGTTAAAACCGCTGAGCAAAATAAAAAAGTGATTTTCCTGGAGCCCACCTGAGGATCACAGCCTGTGGAGGGAGCCCTCCATGCTCCCTGCAGCTGGATTTTCCCTGACGCCAGTCTCAGGGGCTGCAGGGGCCATTACTTCCAAAAGATGCAACCTGACACGTCTCCACACTTGCTGAAAAATCTAACATCTTGATTAATCTGCTTAGAAATGTCACACAGATAACATTTTGAAATTTTTTGCAAAGACTTTGATTAGGAAATGAGAAAATGCTTAAACAATGAGTATGTGCAGAAAACGAAGACCAAGAGGAGACAGTAGGGTGATGAAATGGAAAGAGAATTTTTAATCCTCCAGAGCAGTGGTTCTCAACCTGTAACTGTATTAAAGGGCCATGGCATTAGGAAGGTTGAGAACCACTGCTCCAGAGAAATGTGGAAGACCTAAAGACTCTTGGTTGACAGCTGAAAGAATCCTATTTTACCTGGTCTCTAGGATCCTTAGAGTGGAAAGTGAGCCATGAGACAATTAACCCTGGGATTCTAGAATATCTGACAAAACCTTTAGTATTATCTCTCCTCTACCAACAAACGTGACTTCTACTATGTTTCTTTCCTTTGCCTAAAACTAGTGAACATGTGAGCACTTATCTTCCTCAAGAAAATTCTATTTTATTTAAATTTAAAAAGTGATTTCCCTAATATGCAGAGATTAAATGGACTGATTTGGAATTCACTGTGGTAAAGGCTGCTTCACAAGACAAGAAGGTCTAACTCTAGACCTAGGGCTTCCATCAGTTTATCTAATAAGTAACTGTTTATGCAGCACTTACAAGCCAGGAGACTGTGTAAGAACTTAAAAATGAAGTTATGTACTTCTCATAATAACCTCATTTCCTCACTTTACAGATGAAGGAAAAGTGACTTAACCATACTGCCACACACGGGCATACCTCATTCTGTTTATTGTTTCTTTACAAATAGGTTTGTGGCAACCTCGCATTAGTCAAGTCTCTCAGCACTATTTTTCCAACAGCTCCCTCTGTGTCTCTGTGTCACATTTAGGTAGCTCTCACACTATCTGAATAGTTTTCGTTTTTATATCTGTGATCTTTGACATTATTGTTGGAACGAGGCAGGGTACAAACCATGCCCATGTAAGACAAACTTAACCCATAAGACAAGGTGTGTTACTACTTCACCAACTGGCCATTCCTCTCTTTCCCTCTCTTCCCATCTCCCTATTCCCTAACAGAAAAACACTGAAATTAGAGCCATTTATCATCTTACAAAGGCTTGTAGTGTTTATGCAAAAGGAAGAGTCCTGCCTCTCTCAGTTTATATCAAAAGTTAGAAATAATTAAGCTTAAGTGAAGAAGGCGTGTCCAAGACAAGAAAGGCCCAAAGTTAGACCTCTTATGCCAAACAATGAAGTTGTGAATACAAAGGAAAAGTTCTTGAGGGAGAAACTTAAGTCTGAAACATTGTGAGAGCTACCAAAATGTGACACAGAGACCCACAATAGCACAACTGCTTCTGCTGATATGGAGGAAGTTTTAGTGGCCATAACAGGAACAACTGTCCCATAAGACACAGCCTAATCCAGAGCAAGGCCTTAATGCTCTTCAATTCCATGGAAGACGGAGAAAGGTGAGGAAGTGGTAAGGAGGAAAGCTGAAAGCTAACAAAGAAGCTTGAGGTTAAACAAGGTTAAAGAAAGAAGCCACCTCCTTAACACAAACCTGTAAGGTGAAGAGGAAGTGCTAATAGAGAAGCTGAGCAAGTAATGCAGGAGATCGAGCTTGGATAAGGTAAGAGGTGGCTGTATTGTCAATGTAGTAAAACAGTCTTTACTGGAAGAAAATGCCATCTAGGAATTTCACCCTTAAGAGAAGTGAATGCCTGGCTTCAAAGCTTAAAAAACAAGCGCTCTTGTTAGGGGATAATGCGATGCACATCTAACACTTGAAAAATTCCAGTGTCCTTAAGAATGACATGAAATCTAATCTGCCTGTATAGTAGAAATGGAACAAAGTCTAGATAACAGGACATCTGCTTCCAGGTTTCACTCCATATTTTAAAAGCCCACTGTTAAGGCCTACCGCTCAGAAAAAAAAAACAAAAAGACTCCTTTCAAAAGATTATTGTTCACTGACATGCATCTGTCACCAAGAGTTCTGAAGGAGATGTGCAAGGACTGTTTTCATGCCTAACACAACATCCATTCTGTAGCCTATGGATCCGACTTTCAAGTCTTATTCAAGAAATACACTTCTTAGGGCTATCGTTGCCAGAGATTGTGATTCTTCTGATGGACCTGAACAAAATACACTGAAAACCTCGGGGAAAAGATCCCCCATCATAGATGCCGTGTTAACATTCATGATTCATGGGAGGAGGTCAATGTATCAACATCAAAAGGAGATCAGATGAAGCTGATACCAACCCTCATGAATGACTTTCAGACATTCAAAACTTTCATGGGGAAAGTCACTGCAGATGTGATAGAAATAAGATAACTAGAATTAGAAATAAAGTCTAAAGATGTGACTGACTTGGTATAATTTCATGATCAACTTGAATGGATGAGTTGGTTCTTTTGAGTGAGCAAAGAAAGTGATTTCTTTTTCCTTTTCTTCCTGAGACAGAATCTCACTCTGTCACACAGTGACATGATGACAGCTCACTGTATCCTCAAACTCCTGGATTGCTGAAGCAATCCTCCTGTCTCAACCTGGGACTACAGTCGTGTACCAACACATCTGGCTAATTTTGTTTCCCTTTCTTTTGTTAGAGATGGAGTCTTGCTGTGTTGTTAGAGCTGCTTTTTAAACTCTTGGCCTCAAGCAATCCTCCTACCCTTGCCTCCCATAATGCTGGGATTGCAGGTGTGAACCACTGCCACCTGCTAAAAGTGATTTCTTTTCTTTTTTTTTGAGATAGAGCCTCAAGCTGTCATCCTGAGTAGAGTACTGTGGCATCACAGCTCACAGCAACCTCCAACTCCAGGGCTCAAGGGATTCTCCTGTCTCTGCCTCCCAAGTAGCTAGGATTACAGGCACCTGCCACAATGCCCAGCTATTTTTTGGTTGCAGCCGTCATTGTCATTTGGCGGGCCTGGGTTAGATTCAAACCCACCAGCTCAGGTGTATGTGGCTGGCGCCTTAGCCGCTTGAGCCACAGGCACCAAGCCTAAAAGTGATTTCTTGAGATGGAAAATCTATTCCCGGTGAAGATGTTGTAAGCATTTTTGAAATGACATGAAGAATTTATAGTAATATCACATCAAGTTTATTTGAGGATTTACTCTAATCTTAAAAGAAGTCTACTCTGGGCAAAATGCTATCAAATAGCATTACGTGATACAGAGAAATTATCATGAAAAGAAGAGTGGATCAATATAGAAACTTCACTGCTGTCTTATCTCAAGAATCTGCCACAG
>CAUYQV010184504.1:0-23856 GCA_963574575.1 Galagoides demidoff
GAAGGAAGGAAGGAAAGAATAAAAGAAAAAAAGGAAGGAAGAAGGGAAGGGAGGGAGGGAGGAAGGAAAGAAGGATGGAAGAAAAGAATAAAAGAAAAAAGGAAGGAAGGAAAGGAGAAAATCCTTTAGGCATCCAGGGAAAGCAGCAAGAAATTTAGACATCAGATAATTTAATGACAACAGATATACTGATGAGCTTGTAATATCTTGTCAAAGCAGATATGGAGAAAATGCCCAAAGACTGGGATCATGTGAAAAGGGACTCAAAAGCCAACTTTGAAAAGACTGACCTTGGGGGCAACTGAAGCTTCAAAAGGACAAGAGTCGCCACTGAGTGAATTGTGTCAAATCCGTTTACGTCATGGCGTTTTGTAAATAAATGTTTTATTTTAGAATAGTTTTAGTTTTTAGAAAAGTTGTGGCAATAGTCCAGAGAATTCTCATAATCCCCACACCCAGTATCCCCCCTTTATTAACAGCGTCTATTAGTATGGTACACTTGTTATGATTGCATCTGTTACAATTAATGAATCAATATTGATACATCATTTTTTTTTTTTTTTGCAGTTTTTGGCCAGGGCTGGGTTTGAACCCATTACCTCTGGTATAAGGGGCTGGATCCTACTCCCTTGAGCCACAGGTGCCTCCCTGATACATCATTTTTAACTAAAATCCTACTATATGAAGTGTTTCTCCATTTATGGTACTTTTTTTTTTCATTTTTTTATTAGTGTTTTACAGTTCCCACATGAAAATCCTGTATATTTTGTGAAATATGTATCTAAGTATTTCCCTCCCCTCCCCTCCCCTTCCCTCTCCTCTTTTCCTCTCTCCTCTCCTCTCTTTTCCTTCCTCCCTCTCTTTCTGACCCTCTCTCTCTTTTTCCCCCTTTCTTCTTTTTGTTACTTAGTTTGTTTCTTTTTCTTTCTACTGATGACAGCTCATCATGCTATTTCTAAAGAACACTAATCAGTCACCTTTGGGGCAATGGGGAACCAATTTGTCATCTCAAAAATCAGTAACTATGGGGAAAGAATTAAGCCTGAATTCCATGGTAAGCCTGTATCCCACCTTTCCTACGTAAACTGTGCCACTGAGCAATCACGTATAAATAGGAGAAAGTATGTTTTTATATTCATATCTCTGGTAAGTACAAGAGAAGATAAAATTAAAATATTACCATTTTGTGAACCCAAATCAGTGAAAATCTCTAAGCATTGAGTGTCATGGCTGGAAAGTGTCACAGAAGAGAGAGATACACGAGCAGGTGCTTCATGATGAAAGCACCAACCACCAACTCCATTCTTCCCGTACAGATCCAGGGTGAGTCCATTGAAATCTCTAGTGTGGAACATGGGGCTCCACTGCAGGAGACAGAACACGCCAAACTCCACCTTGATCACACAGTCGGCAAAATCCAGATTGTGGGAAACTCTAAGGCCAAAAGGTCTAGGATCTTTAACAGAAATAGTTAAGACAAAACAAACAAACAACCCCAACAACAAAAAAGATGGAGAACCTAGAGATAAAAAGAGGCTTTCCAAATATAAAACTTCCCCATTAACACATGAATGGATCAACAAATTGGTCTGTGTAGACCATGGAATATTATTCAGCTGTTAAAAAGATGGAGACTTCGCATCTTTTACATTTACCTGGATGGAGGTGAAATACATTCTTCTTAGTAAAGTATCACAAGAGTGGAAAAGTAAATATCCGATGTATTCCATACTAATATGAAATCAATATATAACAATCACGTGCTCATAAGAACAATAAAACACTAATATAGTCTAGTTTGGGTGGGAGGGGGAAGGGGAGAATGTTTGGCAGAAGGAGGGAGGGCACGAGGCGGGATCTCACCTACTGTGCACATTGTGAGGGTGTCTAACACCCCCTTGGGTGAGGGGCTCTTCTATACACACGGAACTTTACCCCCGAAGTGAGAACAGTGGAACCTAAAAATTGTACTGTTATGTTAATTTGAAAAAATAAAAAAGAAAACAAAAACAAAAAAATATAAAACTTCCTTAAATGTCTTTAAAAATGGGCTAGAACAAAGTATAGTACCTCTTGACTAATGAAACTTACAAATGCAAGCAAGTGACCCTTGCTAAGGTCAGGATCGCAGGTGGGGAAGAAGGACACTCCAGTCAAAGCGGGGCACGGAAGAGGTCATCTGGGGTGACAGGCAAAGGTATATTTCCTGATCTGGGTACTAAGGGCAAGGATGCTTGCCTTATAACCTTTTAAACTACGTATTTTTGCTTGCTGTTTTTTTTTTTTTCTGTCTTATTTTACTTTAAACCTGTTCGTTCAAAGTACAGAAAGAGGAATGAAAATGGAGTGGTCTCGTCTTCAGAAAAGCCCAAGCCAGTGGTAAGCAAGTTATGTATCTACTTAGGAGTCAGGAGTTCTAAGCTGAACATTTTTATTTCACAACGGAGCCAACCGTATTGGATTAGGTCTAATAATAACACTCTACAAGACACACACACACACACACAGAGCCTTGGCTGAAATCCTGAATGGATTCTTTGTTACACTTCATTGTAACCATTATTTAAAGAAATTAGCAAGTGCAGGAAAAAAAAAAACAGAAAGAAATTAATGCAGAAAAAGACCCTGGCTTCAGCAGCCTATCCTTCTGTTTGCGCAAAGCTCACTCAAAGAGATTTTTTCAAAAATCCGACAAAGTTGAAAACGTCTCGAGTGCCGATGATCAAAGCCCTTCCTATGGGATACTCCTTCATAATTGAATCATGCTAACTGCTGGGAAGTTTATACCCAGCCTACATTTTCTGTGATGTTAACCTATTATTCCTGGCCCCCTTGTGTACTTATATTATTCTCAAAGATATCTGTAAATAGTCCCTTACCTTCTATTTTACCAGTCAAACAAACATGTACAGGAGAAGTTGAATGCATAAATAGTCTCTGTTCATATATTTGCAGTTCAAAAGATTGGCCCACAAAGGGGAAAACCAGAGTTGAAATTTTCTCTTTAGAAGTCTTTAGACATTCACAGAAGCAGAGACAAAAACACTCATTACAGAAGAAAGACACAGCAATTTTATGTATGCTATGGGCAAGGACTACCCAACTATTTTTTTTTAAAAGACTGGTTATTATTTTGCCAGATCTGACAGATGCATGCTCACTCGGATCTTTTCAGAGGTGTGCAAAGCCAAATTCTGGCTTTGGGCGTATGATAATCTTCTCTTGAAACAGATTCATCCTTGGGGTTTGTATTTGATCCAGACCAGTGGTTCTCAACCTTCCTAATGCCACGACCCTTTAATACAGTTCCTCATGTTGTGGTGACCCCCAACCATAAAATTATTTTCATTGCTACTTCATAACTGTAATTTTGCTACTGTTGTGAATCGTAATGTAAATATCTGATATGCAGAATGATTCTAGGTTAAGGTGACCAGATTTTAACATTGGTAAAGCGGGACACCATTGATGGGGGGCAGGGCGGGGGCCCAGGCCTGACAACAATGCAAAATTTGACAAGCAGTTCTCGATAATCACTTCTCAACAATTATTTGTTATTATTACAGTTTAACATTATAAAATTAACAAAAATAATATAAAACTCGTATCCTGGCGAAATAGCCACATGGCAGCCGAAAACCGTATATTCCCTTCCTGTTCTCCTGCCCGTTCATGCATTCTTTCCAAAAATTGGGACTTTTTAAAAACACCATGGGATGCAGGACAAATTGTTAAAAATTGGGACTGTCCTGCCAAAAGTGGGACATCTGGTCACCCTATTCTATGTGACCCCTGTGAAAGGGTCATTCCACCCCCAAAAGGGCCGCGACAGTGGTTCTCCACAGGTTGAGAATCACTGATCCAGAGCTTAGACAGTGCCTTCCATTTTATTGATGGAGAAACTGAGGCCTGGGAAAATGTGCTCTCCCAAGGTCAAACTGAACGATCTTCTCAGCTAGGATTTGAGGGCAGAGTGCTTACCCTGACCTTTTCTATAGCTTCTGAGCAATGGTAGGCTAAAAAGTATTTGCCAGAGTAAATATCTGGGGACAGACGTGGTGTTAGGGAAACAGTTTAGAAGTTCAACAGTAAGGGCTGTTCTTGGGACAGCCAATCCCCTAGATATTAGGAAGTGCAAACAGGCAACCTCCTTGGACTCTCAGGAGTGAGAAAGATTGGGAGACGCATTTTCAAAGAGGATCCACAGTATTTTTTTATTAGTTAGGTCCTCTGGTAGATCAGGACCATGGCACTGCTTGGAAATAAATGCTCAGTGTCATCTCAGGAGGGGAAGCAGAGGCTGGAATGAAGCAAAGGATGAAGACCCGTCCTTGTGTGACAGAATCAATGTGACAAAAAGATGCTCTTGTGTGTTCATATCCAGTTCCACTCCCAGGACCAACCTGAATCCCAAAGGATGCTGGGTGCGTGTTGACAAGAGTCTGGGTCGGCCTGCTGCCAACTGGTATTATCTGAAACACTAAAAGACAGTATTTCACCAAAATCCTTCAGTTGCCAAAGCAGTTTTTTTTTTTTTTTAAATTATGTATTACACAATTCTGACAACATGTGATTCTGGGACCACAAGCTAAAAACATCATTTTACCTCTGTCAATATGGGATAAACATCCTTCAATATCAGAGTGTCCAGAAAGTAAAAGGTTATCAGCGGGAAAACTGCACATATTAAAATCTTTCCAACTTTAATGTGTTTCCAAAGGAAACGACATCATTTATCTCCCTGTATTTTGGAATCGGCCAAAAAAGATCCCTCCGGGTTAGAACCAAACAGTTCTAATTAGCCAACTAATTGGGACAAATGAGAGAGAGGGTCTGCTTGCCCAAATTACTCAAATAACTGAAACTTTGTAGAGCTGGTCCTCCAAAGAACATCAGTCGAAGCCTGAATCTTGATGGTTCTTCTACTAAAGGAAGCAATGCATTACACTATGTAATTTGGGGAGATGGTCTTTTTTCTTATTTTTTGACATGAGACCAATGGGAACCCCGTGGCAGGAGAATTCCACATGGGTAGGGGGGAGAGATCCAATCAAACAGGACAAGGCCAGCTAGCTGCCTGAGCCAGCTCTGAGGCCTGCCAGGATGGTGCATCTCCACAAAGAAAATATTAACTTTAAGCTCAAAGACAAGAATAAAAATGGGAATTTAAGGGAGGGGGAGAGAATAAGAAAAAAGTGTCAGGATATTTATATAAACTGTCATTCCCGTGTTTTCATGGAGGCTCATGCCCTGTGAGCACTCAGTCAACACTCGCTCTGATCACAGCCGTCGCTGTCTGACTGAGTAGGGAGATGTCAGCCGAGGAGAAAAACATATGGAAAGTCTGTTGACCATGTGTGTCATTCCTGATGTCAACAGGTAAGGAGATACAGGAGAGGTCTAACATTGGCGCATTTCCATGCCAGCCCCGAGAAAGGTGGAGAGCATGGTTGGCTTTTTAAAATGTCTATTTATTATTGTCATTGTTGTCATTACGGTAATGATGATGAACGTGCATGGGATTCAGCATCAGCCCAAAATAAAGGAAACAAGGTCAGCTTGGACCTGGAGGCTGAGGCACGAGCAACAGTGTGGGTGTAAATAAGGGTTGGGGAGTTTAACTTTGGATTTCCTGCAGTGGGACGATAAAGACGGGATCTTTCTGGAAATGCAGGGAATTATTTGCTGGTCTCACTTAAAGTCTCCTCCCTGACAATGTGTAGAATTCAAGGTAGCTTCAGCCTGAGGGGTGGGTGAGCTACTTGTAGCGGTTCTGTTTAGAGGGTGCCGTGTGGCAGGTGTCCTGGGAGAACAGGGAATGGTGCTCAGAACTGAGTTCGTGGTTGGAGCTGTGTCTCCACTGAAGCTGGGTGACCTCGGACAAGTCACTGAACCTTCTGAGCCTTGGTTTCCTCCAGAGTGAAAAGCATGGCCACAGCTACACTTCCCACACTGCACCACACACCCGAGTGCCCAGGGATCTCTTCAAATGCAGATTCTGGGTCAGCAGGTCTGGAAAGGGACCTGGGATTCTAGGGGTTCTGTTTTCTGGGGTTCCTTTTTAACATGTTCCCAGGGGCCGCCGAAGCTGCTGGCTCTTGACAACTCATAGTGGAGAGGGTTTGCATGATATTAAAAGTGGATATTTGCCTCTTTGGGCTGCTGGCATCCAATACTCCATTCTCTAAGATGATGTTTGTTTTTTTAGAGAACACCTCTCCCCCCACCCTCCCCCCAACCCCCGAGCATTCATGTGGAGCTGATGCAGGTCCTAACCCCCAGCTCCAAGGCTGGGCCCATGCCTTAGGCACGACCAGTCCAGGGGCTTTGTCTCTGTGACAGGTACCTATGTGAGCACAGGAGTCTTGAAAGGCTAAGACAGCACAGGGCTTGTGTTGCTGCAACCCCTGTCGAAGTGACATTCTCTTAGCTGGGGTTACTAAACCACAGCTGAAATATTAGTCTGGGAATTTAAGAAGCCATTTATGGTAGTATAGCAAGGTCTGTCTGAAAATAAAGCTAACAGAGAAGAAACCCAGGCTGCGCAATCCCGCGCATCATCTAAATTCCTGGATACAGCGGTAACCGCAGGCAGGTATGTCTGGCATCTTCAGTTACGTGAACAGGTCACGCAGATCATAGCTACAGACATGATAACCATCTGTGTTTTTTGACATTTTTCTCTATCACCTTCCTAATCCAGGCCAGAGGTCAGCAACTTTTACTGTAGAGAGCCAGATAGTACATATTTCAGGCTTGTAGAAAGGGCGGTTTCTGTAGGAACTGCCCCTTCTGCTTTCGTAACACTGAAGCAGCCACAGGTGGGTGACGTGTAAACAAAGCTTCCAATAAACCTTATGTGTTAAACGAGGCATACAACCTGCAGGCCGGTTTGCCAGCCTCCAGTCTAGACAGCCAACGAAGCCCCGATTTGTAGTATCTGCCAGTTCCCGTGGTATAAATACCCCGGCCAAGGCTGATTTGATGCTTCCGTTGTAATGGCACTCGATGCGAAGCTGGAACAGAAGGAGCACTCACTCCCGTGAGATGATATTTCTGCCACGCAGATACAAGAGCTGTAACTTCAAGAGCATGGATCGTGGTAAGGTGTAGTACAATAATCAGGAAGTGATGATTTTTAAGCACATGCTATCTTTGTTTCGATGTAAATTTTTTCACTGTAAGCTTATGAAGTTTGCCTTTGAATAATAGCTTTGTCTAACGCAGTTAGGAAAATTTCTGAAAAGTTGGCCATCCCCTCTTGTGAGGCAGTAGCAACACCCGATTGCCCCATTTGTAATGATTTTTAAATATAGTCCTTCAACACGTGATGATATTTCAGTCAACAACAGACTTTATACATATATATGAGACAATGGTCACAGCAATAGGCTGTGCCCTATGGCCTGGGTGTGTGCAGGAGGCTATACCATCCGGATTCGTGTAGATATGCTCTATGACGTTCACACGACAAGGAAATAGCCCGATGCGTTTCTCAGAACACAACCCCATCATTAAGCAAGGCATGACTGCAGTTCTAAAGTAAAAACAGAAGAGCCAGGGTCTAAAGATATCACAACAGTAGATCAAAGTTTGGAAGGGGATTAACAGTATCTCCAGGAATTGCAGTCTAAAATTTTAATGCATTAGACAAGTCCTTTTTGAAATGGTAATGCCTTGTACCTGAGTAGAAAAGACAATTAAGATAATGTGTTAATTTTCCCCTCGAATCTGACAGTAATATTTTGATCCTGTTAATTACCCAGAGAACAGAAAATATATATAATGTGATAGCTCTGTGCAGAGTTGACATTCTTGCTGTCTGGTTAAGTAGGCATGCTTATCCTATAATTAGCTGCTTGGAATGCAATTTCCATTCCTTCCCAAATAGACCCACTAAAAAATAAACCGATGTAGCATTTCAGAGCTACTCCAATCTGGTTCTCCCCCTGGGAGAAGCAGCCAATGATTATTTACTAAAACTTAGCCTCCTTTCGAAACTATCAGAAAACAGCAATCCGTTTGCTAATGATTTCTGGCAGGTGAGGGTTAATCAATGCCTTAAGAACACGGAAAGAACATGTCATTATAGCCCCAGCATGCTTTCCTCCTCCAAAGGATAAACTTATTGATGTCACTAACTGGGCATTTTAATGAGAGTTCATTACAAAAGGGCAACCTTCTCAGTGGGCAAGGAAATCCATGAGGGGGAAAAGGCAGGCCCAGAGTTATTTTCATAAACTGGGAAACAGGGCTTTCTGTATCAGATTATGAGATTCAGGGCTTGACTTTTTTCTGAATGGAAATCATGGCCAGCTTAGTTGTACATTTCACAGATGTTTATATTTACTCTTTTAAAACAATGCACTCCCCGTGTCAGTCAGCGTTCTCCAGAGAAACAGAATTGGCAGGATATGCAGAGACATATAGAAAGAGGTTCATTATTGGAATTGCTTTACATGATCATAGAGGCTGAGAAGTCCCTTCATCTGTCCTTGGCGAGCTGGAGACTCAGGAAAGCCTGAGTATAGCTATGCTGTAGTTCCAGTCCAAATCCAAAGACTGAGAGCCTGGGCAGCCGGTGGTATAAGTCTGGTCTGAGTCTGAAGGCTGAAGACCCAGGGGTGTCAATGTCCAAGAGAAGAGGGAGGTCTCAGCTGGAGCTGAGAAGGCGAATCCAACCTTCCTCCACCTAGTTGTATTTGGATCTTCAATAGACTGCGTGATGCCCACCCACGATAGTGAGGAGGATCTGCTTTACTAAGGCTACTGATTCAAGTGCGAATCTCCTCCAGAAATACCCTCATAGACACATCCAGAAAAAATGTCTTACTGGTTATCTGTGTATCCCTTAGCCCAGCCAAGTGGATATAGAAAACTAACCATGGCCCTGCCCCTTCTCCCAGGAGAACTTATAACTTTGGTTGGGCTGGTGGTGGTTAGTCTGCCACCTCATCGTAATTTTTATCTACCCCTGGTGTCTTATATGTTCCATCAATAACAAATCATGGCTACCCTATGCTTATTATAGTCTCCTATTTTAAGCAAGTGCATTAGGGTAAAAATAACACTGAGCTTGGGGACAAAACATCTAGGTCTAGGTTCAAACTCAGTCTGTTTCCAGATGTGGGGCCTTGAAAAAAGCATGTAAGTTCTCTGTACTTCAGGTGGTCACGTCTGTGAGTAGGGTCATTTGACCAAAAAGAAAGCACTTTCTGAACCATTCAAGGGTAAAGGATTGCTAATTTTTCCTTTTTGCCTTTGGGTCCCTGCAGTTTGTTTATATCCGATGCTTACAGATCTGTAGAAGGAATGCACGTGTACATGTGTGCATGCATCCCTTTATTTAATAATCTTCAGAGTCAGAAGAGGCTGAGTTAGCATACAGCTGAAATTGAATTGCTCCGGGGCACCTGACTGCATGGATTTGAATCCCTGCTCTGCCACTTAATCTATAGTTGTGTGACCTTACGTGACATGACTTAATATCTCCAGGCCTCAGTTTCTAATCTGTAAAACAAGAGGGTGTCTTAGTCCAGTTTGAGTCGCTATAGTGAAATACCTGAGACTGTTTATAAAGAAAAGAGGTTTATTTGGCTCATAATTCTGGTGGCTGGGAAGTCCAAGATCAGGCAGCCCACCATGCTGCTCCAACTATTGTGGAAAGTGGGATGGGAAGTTGGTGCAGGCAGAGAGGCAGAGACTGTGCTTGCTTATAACAGCCTACTCTTCCCCAGCACGAATCTTTAAAATTTTTTTTTTAAATTTTTTAATTTCAGATTAATATGAGGGTACAAACCATTAGGTTACAATGTTTCTGTTTGTTAGGTAAGTTCCCTGTTGTAGTTGTGTTTCTCACCGCGGAGATGTGCCACATACCCTTACATTGTGCCCATTAGGTGAGAGCACAGTGACTCCCATTCCATTGCCTCTTGCCTCCCCTCAGCTTGAATTAAATAGAGTTTTTCTCTTGTGCAACGTGTATTTGTTTACCTACTGGCTTCCTATTAGCATTGAGTACATTGGATACTTGGTTTTTCACTCTTGTGATGAGTTACTAAAAAGAATTGTTTTCCACCTCTATCCAAGTTTATACAAAAGATACAAAGCCTCCCATCTTTTTATGGCTAAATAGCATTCCATAGTGTACATATACCACCGTTTATTAATTCATTCCTGAATGGATGGGTACTTGGTTGATTCCACATCTTGGTAATTGTAAATTGAGCTGCAATAAACAATCTACTGCAAAATCCTTAAGATGAAATGATTTTTTCCCTTCTAGGTAGATAGCTAGTAATGGGATTATGGGATCAAGTGGATGTTCTATTTTGAGTTCTTCGAGGATTCTCCATACTTCTTCCCAAAGAGCCTGTATTAGTTTGCAATCCTCCCAACAGTGGAGAAGTTCCTTTCTCTCCATATTCATGTCTGGCATTAACCTTTCCCTATGAGAGGGCATCAATCTATTTCTGAGGGATCAGCCTCCATGATCAAACACCTCCCACTGGGCCCTACCTCACAACACTGCTACATTGGGTGTCAAATTTCAACATGAATTTTGTAGCGGACAAACCACATTCACATCGTGGCAGGGGGTGATACTAACTCATCACTGAATTGTTACGAAGGCAAAACGTGTTCATATAAGCAAACTTCTTAGAACAGCGCCTAATGTAGACTTAGTGCTAAGACTTAACTTTTAATATTTTCATCATGATAAAGAATGTAATAAACAATTCCCTGTTCCATATTCAGCATTTAATATTTCACAGGCCTATTTCTCCTAGGAATTATTATAAGAACAGAATGTAGTTTCTCCTTTACATTCCACTGGGTATGCAGGCCCTAATTCACATTCATCCCCAAGCTCCTGGTGGTCATTAGTCCATTTCTCTCCTCTTTGGCTGGAATCTGCCCATGGGAGCTGCTGGAAGGAGCACAAGAGGGCTGGGGGCTTGGTGCCCAGGAACCAAGGAATTGGGCTGTGCTGGGCTCTGTCAATAATGGCCACAGCTGAGGACCGAATGAAGCGAGGTGTGCTGAGATTGGGGCGTAACAGGAACATTGTTTAATAGACCAACAGGTTTTTTTTTAATCCCCGTACATGGGTTTCTCCCATGTCACTGACTAGATGAGGACAAGAGAGAGAGAGAAGTTTAGCTGCTTTCCTGGGCTCTTTCGTGCACCAAGGTCAAAGCTCTGCCTGTCTGGCAGGTGGTAACTGCTCATCTCTTGTGGGGAAGGATTGGGGGTATCTTCAGCCCCTCTAGAGCTTTGTACCTTAGGGAAACAGCTCACCATTTCTACACCAAAGAAGGCATGTTCACAAGCTCATCCACTCAAGCCTTCATTCATTTATTCTTCCTTTTTCTCAAATATTCCCTCATTCAAACATCCCTTCCCTCCAGAATTCTTTTCTTCAATCACTCATTCATTTGAATGCTGACTTCATACATCTTCTGTGTACCAGGCAACAATGTAGGCACTGAAAATATAATAATGAACTAGAAAAAGTAGCTGTCCGTGTGAAGTTCACATTCCAACAAGTGCTTAGGCAAGGTCAAGTCTGCTGAAGGCTTAGGATGGTAAGGGGCCCATTGTAGAATGCCTTCCAACTCGCACTCTGAACACTAAATGTGTCGCCTCATATCCACCCCATCTCTCTCCCTGCTGGGTGCCCTGGGGCTCAAAACATGACGGGGCCCAGTCCTGGTCATCCAGCGTTCACCCTGCCTCCTCCTTCTCAAACACTATCTCAGGAAGAGGGTATGGAAGGATAATTTTTCTCTCTTAGGAAGGATTAGCATTTTAACCTATTCCTTACTGTAAACACACAGTCCTCATTTTCTGACAAAGGAGTTGGACGAGAGTGTGTGTTTAGGGCAGCGGGGACTTGCAGACACTCCTGAAATCATACCCTTCCTGAAGTTCTTTATTTGGCCTTTATTCATTCACTGAACAAGCATTTATCAAGGGCCTGCTCTGTGCCAGGTACAGTGAAATCTGCTGAGAAATATAATGGTGAAGAAAACAGACAAAGCCCCACAGATGACAGGGAAGCCTAACCAGGCCCGGGGGCTTGGGAAAGACTTGCCCATGCAGCCAAGGTTCATGTTGAGATATGAAAGATGGGAAGAATTTTCAGAGCAGAGTCTAAACAGACGGAATCGTATGTGCAAAGCCCCCATGATGGGGGGAAATAAGGTGTATTTGAGAAACTCAGAGGCAAGAAATGAAGACAGCAAGGGGCCAGTGGGGGGTGGGAGGCCGAACCATCCAGGCCTTCTCAGGCTCCCTTAAGGATCCAGGGATTATCCTGAGAGAAGAAGCAGGAAGCCTGTGAAAGCTCAGATTGGCCATCGTAACATAACGAGGTCACTGCGGCTCTAGCGATTTCAAAGGCCTGAGAGGAAACCAGAATAGCTCTGGGGAGTCAGGGCCTGCTGCTGTGGCCCAGGCAAGGAACACTGAAGCTGAATCTTGGGAGATGCAGAGGAGACAGCGGTACCGACTGCTCAGCTCTGCAAGACCTGAGTGCTGTCGGCCTCCATCCCTGCAGGCCCGCGGGCAGGGTGGGTTGTATCCCTGGCCATCTCCCTTTGTAGGCAGGGACTGTGACCTTTCCACCTGGCAATCCCACCCCTAGAGCCTAGTCCAGTGTCTGGCTGGTCCCTAAGGAGCTCCCAATCCAGATAATGAGATAAAACACAGAGAGGAAACTGCCAGAGAAACTGTGAGACAATAAATGCAATGATCGCCAGGCCAGTATAAATCAGATATGTCAGTGCTGAGAGTCCATGGAGCAAAGATGTGATGGGGAAAGTTCAGTGGTTACCTGGAAGCACAAGGGGACACTAAGGGGCTGGGGATCCCGAGGGAGCAAACTCGAGGCCCATACGCCAAATACGGCCCATCAGTCTCTGTGTCAGGCCTGAACTGTGCTGATCACCATAGTGACTTTTTAAAATTTAACTTAATTTCATTGAATGTTTTCATTTTTATTTGTACTTTTTTGAGCCAGAGTCTCAGTCACCCTGGGTAGAGCACTGTGGCATCATAGCTCACAGCAACCTCAAACTCTTGGCCTCAAGCAATCCTCTTGCCTCAGCCTCCCAAGTATCGGGGATTATAGATGCACAACACCCAGCTATTTTTTCCATTCCCAGTTAAGACAGAGTCTGGCTTTGCTCAGGCTGCTCTGGAACTCCTGAGCTCAGGCAACCCACTCGCCTTCCCCTCCCAGAGTGCTAGGTGCCTAACCTCTTCTGTTTTCGAGTTGAATTAGATGCCAATTTTTTTTAAGTAAAATGAAACACTGAGAGATTTTGTGCATATATTAAATTTCTGAGTTTCTAAATTTTGTGGGGGTGGGAGAGCCAACGTGTGCCAACCCTGGCTTCCAATAATAGGCTGCTTCTCTTGGCCTGGCTGTGTGCTCTGCTTTGCAATTGACCACATTCCCTTTTGCCTCTAAAGCACAGAAGCTGATATCACTGGCTTCCTATTACACCCTGCGCTTGTTCTTCTAGCCAAGAGGAATGCGACCTACTTCTCATCCCTTCACCTTTATCCTTAAAGGGAAAATGAGGGCTAAACAGAAAGGGCAATGTGTTTCAACAGAAATTAAAAACAAATGAATTATGGGAATAGGAAGATTATATTTAAGTGTCTTTAATACACAAACAAAGTGTATCAGCTCTTTCTGTGTTGTTTGTTTCTGAGTCCTGCATTTGGGGTCTGGCACTGCTGATCCAATCCTGTTCCTTCCTTGTAGAGATGCACTCATGGGGCACAGAGAGGTGAAGTAACTCACCCAGGATCACACAGCATTGGAGTTCAGGTTAGAACTAGAACCAGTATCGAGGGTTCTGTGAGCTCTAAGATACTCTTTCTTGTATCTCAGATTGGCAGATAGGGGGAAGGTGGAGAACTGGAGAAGGGAAATGGCTGAGAGATGGAAATGATAGAGTGGGCCCCAGGAAAAACTGGAAAGGAGAGAAAAGAGGGAGGGAGGTTTCTCAAAGGCCCCGACTCCAAGGTTCTCTCTGGGAACGTAAAACAACGGCAGTGGAGGGTAGTAAATGTACCTTTGGCAATAATAAGAGATAGGAGAGGATCCCTGCTGTGTGATCACAGGACGATACAAGAAGGACCTGCCCCAAATGGTGTTTACAGAAGGACAGCGGGATGAGCAGAGTAGTGAAAAACCCACATAGCCCAGTCTAATGGGACCGTCATGGGAAGGCCAGCCTTTTGCCCCTTTAGGGGGGGCCACACTGTTCCCGGTAAGATTTGGGCTGAGGAGGTCAGGACAGCTGCTAGAAGGCAGGGACCTCAGTGAAGGCTTCTCTTTCTTGTTCCTTAGTCAAGCAGACTTCTAAAGAGATGCTGAAAAAAAATCTGAACACCAATATTCCTCTTAAAGCAGCTAAATGGTGGGACAGCCTCCAATGTCTTGCAAAGCGTAACTTCTTCTCTCTCTCCCTGATTGATTTTTTTTCAGGACCTTGTAAGTGCTGGGTAAGCCACTGCCCAGGGAAATAGACGGACATTTCCCTCACTCGTGAGTTTCCCAGTTGAATTACTAGGTGATAAAACGTCAGTTTGACAGAAGGATAAAACACACACGCTAAGGGCAACAAATAAAAGGGCCGATGAGACCAAGTGTTGATGAGGGTGGTAGGAAACGGGGATGCTTCCTCCGCATTGCCGACGAGGAGGGAATGGGTGCAGCCACTTTGCAGGGGAATCCAGCAATTCAGAATCAAGGGGACAATGTCTAGCTGCTGCTTTAACAGTCTAGGCTCCTGTCCCAGAGAATACGGTGCCTGTGCTCCACACAGAGACGTGCGCCCTCAAGATGTTCATTGCAGTCCTGTCTGTGATAGTTTAAAAGTGGAAAACTGTAATGTCTCTGAGTAGCGAGGTGGCCATGTTCTCACTGCCACCTGGAGGCTCCAGGTCAACGCCATCCGGTAAGGATGGGACCAAACATCTCTTTGGTTGCCATAGAGGTGACACCAATGGCACAGGCCAAATAACATGTCTTGTCCCTTTAGGGAACGTCAACTGGTGAAGTCATGGAGAGCGTGGGCCAGGCCGTCTATAGACACTTCACCAACCTTCTCATTTCTATTCCTAACAGTCGGCCACACTCTCCAAATGCAAGCTCTGTTTGTGTACTCAAAACTGCTGTATTATCACCCAGCTACGTCTGTCCTGCTAATATCTTAAGATCTAAGGGTGTCAAGTCATTTAGAGAACGTTAGTGTTACAAAGTGGCACTTACAAGTCACAGATCCCCAAAGAGTATTTTTTTCCAGAGATTCTCACTTGTACACATAGAATATTATCATAGATTATAAATCACAGTCTGGGCTATGAAGAAATGGTTAAAACAAACCTTTTTTTTGGGGGGGCGAAGGTGATATGGTGTGAACTGCTAAAAACAATTCAGAAAAATCTTTCAGTTCTTAAAAATCTGAGGTTTCGTCATCTTGGAAATTTTCCTTAGGTAAGATATCTTGCTTTCGTTGACACCAGGTGAACGGAGTGCCTGTACATTTTCTCGAATGAATAAAGCATTGTCTCGTGGTTTCTCAAAGCCTTTTTAAGAGGGTGGTGACAGAGGAAATGTCTGAATTTGAAAGGAAGTCTTAAGGGGTTGTGAAGTCTCAAGTAGGTTCTTAAATGACCTTGCCAGATGTTTTAACGTCGGATACACCCTTAACCCAGCCCGAAATTCATAACAAAGTCAAAAGCAATAGACTCCGATGGATTCCAAGATGCCTCTTCTAACCAATCAGGCTGTTTACACCAACTGACTTTAATGGGGCCTAATTCCCGCTTGGAAGAAATTATATGTCCGTGGAAACAATGGATGGATAATAAAGTTTGGGCATGAAATAAAATTTAAAATTTAGCTAAGTTGGTAGAGCTGGTTAAGGTAAGAGTCCACGTTTTTGAGACTATAGACGCTCGAAATTAAGAGCCTGCTGTGTTAGGCTCCCAGGTCTGCCCCTTGTTTGCAGGTGACCTTGGGCAAGGTGCCTAACTCCTCTTCTCTCAGTTTCCTCCTCAACAAAATGGGGATAAAAATGATACTCACCTCACAGGGATGTTGTGTGGATTCAATGAGAGAGCCAAGCACCTAGGCATCCTCAAACTATGGCCCACGGGCCACATGCAGCCTGCCTAGGACAATTATCTGGCCTGTGGGGTGTTTTTGCTGTCGCTGCCTGTCCTGCTTAGCAGCCGATTCGTCCCGGGGCCTGCAGTCCGGCCCTCCAGCAGTCTGAGGGACAGTGAACTGGCCCCCTGTTTAAAAAGTTTGAGGACCCCTGAGTGATCGATATATGTTATCTACTGTAATTATTTTTTTAAATTTTTTTTTGAAATAGAGTCTCAAGCTATCCCCGTGGGTAGAGTGCTGTGGTATCACAGCCCACAGCAACCTCAAACTCTTGAGCTTAAGCGATTTTCTTCTCTCAGCCTCCCAAGTAGCTGGGAATACAGGCACGTGCCAGAATGCCCGGCTATTTGGGGGTTGTAGTTGTCATTGTTGTTTGGCAGACCCTGGGTGGATTCGAAACTGCCAGCTTTGGTGTGTGTGGCTGGCTCCCTAGCTGCTGAGCTAAAGATGCTGAGCCTATTTTATTTTTTGAATGCCAACTGGTATTTATCAAGACAGCAAAATTATGGGCAAATGAGGGTTTATTCTCTCTGTAATTATAAGACAGACAGAAGCCCCTCCACTTCCATGGGCCATGATAAGTTGAAAATACACTAAGTCAAAAATGCATTTCAGACACCTGAGCTACAGAACATCACAGCTTAGCCTGGCCTGCCTTAAACACGCTCAGGACACTTGCATTACCCTGCAGGAGGACAATGTCCTCTGGCAACACAGTGCACTGCAGAGTGTTGGCTGTTGGCTTTGGGATCCCGAGGCTGGCGGGGAGCTGTGGCTCCCAGCCGCTGCCAGGTATGGAGAGAGAGGATCTTCCTGCACGTCACTGGTCCAAGAGAGGGTCACAAATCAAAATTCCAAGTATGGGTTCTAATGAGCATGTATGGCTTTCACGCTATCATAAAGTCCAAAAATTCTGAGTCAAACTATGGTAGGCTGAGGACTTGCTTTTTTTTTTTTTTTTTTTGAGACAGTGTCTCACGTTATTGCCCTTGGCCAAGTACTGTGGCAGCCCAGCTCACAGCAACCTCAAACTCTTGGGCTTAAGCAATTCTCTTGCCTCAACCTCCCAAGTAGCTGGGACTACAGATGCCCGCCACAATACCTGGCTATTTTTTGTTGCAGTTGTCATTGTTGTTCAGCAGGCCTGGGCTGGTTCGAACCCGCCAGCCTCAGTGTAGGTGGCTGGCACCACAACCACTGTGCTATGGGCACTGAGCCAGGACGTGCTCTTTTTAACTTTTTTGAAATCTTAAAGAAGAAGGAGGAGGAAAAACAAGGCATTCTTTACATCTCTCCACCCAAGAACGTGGACTCGGGGGCCGGGGGGGGATGTGGTTTCTTTACGTGGTTGGTTGGTTGCTTTTGTGGATGGAGACATGTTTCAATTTGAATGGGTTTCGGTTGATATAAACCATTTGTGACACTGACCAAAAATACACAAGCAGAGTCAAACAAAATGGTACTGAGCTGTGTCCAGTCTGGATCTAGGACCATATAAAGTCAAGAACACATCAGTCTGGGATCTCCGGGAGACCTGATTTGTATCATGGCATGACCTCTATCTGCCTTGTTGCCTAAACTCCCTCACCCACAAAATTAGTGGGTCAGACTAAAAGTGTGATAATGTTTGCTCAGGTTCTAATTGCTTCTAGGAGTATCCCATCACTGACTCTTTCTAGGCAGACTTCACCCGGACTTGAGCCCCCGGGAGTGCCATGGCTCTGGTCTAAAGCCACCCAACACTCAGTCCACACCAGCTGCCTCCTCCCTTCCTGCTGTGGGGTCTCATAGGCCCCAGGCATGAGGGTGAGAGAGGACACATTCAGACCCGTCACCACTCCAAGAGAGATAGGTCGAAACCCCGGCCATGCCAACTTCAGCTCAAGTCCTGTCCCCATCACACACAAAGCCCTGCTCACCCTCCTGAGAGGAGGATGGAAACCACTTTACTTAAAGCAGAGCCGAAGAAATAAATATTCGAGCAGCAATAGCTCATTATTTTTGAGGACTTTGGAATGAAAGTCCAAGGTAGAAAAGCAAAACAACAACCCCTAGCATTTCCATTCTGAATAGACAATATATGCCAGGAGCTCTGAAATAAAGATAGTGCCATTCGTTTATTATTCCTTCTCTTTAAAACCTGCATTAATTCTGATTTCTATTTAAATAAGAATGATTAAATTTTATCAGCAGAGATGGAAATATTGTGATAAACACTGGCTTGTGGCCAAACTAATCTCCCAAGCCCACAGCTTACGGCCATTGTCTTGTATAGATATTTGAATGGCAATGGGCCTTTATCAGTATTTCTGAAGGCACTCATTTAATTATGTGGTTGTAAGGATTTTCAAAACCCCAAAGAATACCATCAATACATATTCATTTCTTGGATTAATTCAACACTAACATCAGAAAATATTGTTATTTAAAGGATGTTCTTACGTGTTTTTGCTTTTGTAAATAAAAAGAAAATAAGGCATCCGATTCTGGTCACAATGGTGTCTCTTAAATTTTCTGTTTAGTTGGAATTATGAAAACATAATGCACAGTAAACAGAGGCTAGAATTTAGAATACTATATAGGGGGGGTAGGGGAAGGACTCAGAAACTGAAAAAGTCTTTAACAAAGAAGCATACATCGCAAAGGTTGAACCACAGCAAGCAAGAAAAGTCTGTACACATAGCTGGATCTCGTCCACCAAAAGTAATACACAATAGAACCTCCATGGTTGACCAGCTCCTTACGTTGACCTAATTCTCATAGACTGGACATGCACCACATGTACGTATCAGGACAGGAGGCCTAGTTCCTTAGGTTGACCATCTCCATAAGTCGACCAGTTCGTTACCATCCCTTGGGGGGTCAACTTACAGTGATTCTATTGTATTTAAAAGCCTCAGGAAAAGAAAACGATCAAGGGTAGAGGCAATCTTAATATGGCCTTCTCAAAATTCCCATACCCAGAAACTTGAGTGATCTAGATTTCAACCCTATCGGGGATACCACATTTCTTCAAGAACTGATAAAAGATGTGAACATACGTCTGAGCTGCGTGGCATTAGTAAGGGTTCCTCAAAAGCAAATCTTTACTTTTCAGCATCACCGGGGCCTCTGTTTGTGAAGCAAAGACTCATTCATTCTCTCCTGAGCTTGGTTTTTCCTTCTCACATCAGGTTGGCTGAGTGAGACGGATCTGTTCATGGGAACTGAAAACCACGTGATCTGTTTTCTGCCAACCCAACTGCTGCTTTTGTTGTTTATGTTTCAGTTTGACCAGACTGTCAGGCAACTCTACCCACACTGACCGTGTGAGGGGCAGGGATGGGAACTGGAGAGGGCCGGGCGGAGAGAGAACGGAACTGGGAGATGAGCAACCTTGTCATCTTGTTAAGACCGATTCATTTTTAGCGTGACAACTGTCCTGGTTTGCTTGGGACGAAGGGGCTTCCGGGGATGAGGAACTTTCAGTGCTAAAACCAGGAAGGTCCTGGGCAAACTGGGGTGGCTGGTCACCCTGTGCTCCTTGATGAAGCCTTCTAAAGGCTCCAACTAGCTGAAGAGGGAGATATTTAGATTTCATTATGGATTTCTGGAGGTATAGAAATCTATTGCAACACGAAATCTGACTAAAATTCGTGGAGAAAGTTTATTTTGTAGAGATCATGGAGGTAAAGAGGATTTAAAAACAATTTCCTTCAGAGTATGCTCAATGGAACATTAATTCCACAAGATTTCATTTTAGGTGAAAAATGGTTTGGAAGTCAAATAAGTTTATGCTAGTTAAAAAAAGTCTTAATTATAAGATTTCTCAGGGCTTTTAACAAGCTAATATACATGTTAATTAACAGTGTGCACTGGTAAACACCTTTGATCATAGGATCTTTTTTTTCTAAGGAGCATCATATGATACCGTTGCTTGAGTGACCTTCAGGCAACACTACTCTGAGTTGAATGACTCATTTTAAAAATGGGGAATAGGTCAGACACAGTGGCTCACGCCTGTAATCCAGCACTCTGGGAGGACGAGACAGGTGGATAACTTGAGCTCAGGAGTTTGAGACCAGCCTGAGCAAGAGCGAGACCTTCTCACCACTAAAAGAGAAAAGAAAAAATAATAGAAAAACTAGCCAGGTGCTGTGGCAGGCACCTGTATTCCCAGTTACTTGGGAGGGTGAGGCAAGAAGATTGCTTGAACACAGGAGTTTGAGGTTGCTGTGAGCTATAATGCCACAGCACTCTACCCAGGGCAAAAAAATAGATATATTAGATATATAAATAACTTAAGAAAACAAAAATGGGGAGTAATACTCAGGTGTGTCTAGCTACAGGCAAAGCTGGTACAATAATGGAATTTCTCTCACTTTAATGCACACAAAAATCACCTGGGCATCTGGTCGACTGATCCCACAGGTCTGGGATGGAGCCTGAGACTGAAGTTGATGTTGCTGCACTGTGGATACACCGTCCCTTGACTAAAGCAGCAAGCAACTAGGATGCAAGTCTCCTGACTTTGTACTTGTCCCCCTGCCTTGTAGCCTCTTTGTAAGTGGAACTTACTGGTACTTCAATCAAAGTAGCAACCTTACCTTATTCTCCTTGTATCTGCTGAGTTGATGTCTCTAGTTCTTCAAAGCTAGTCCCTATAGTGACACATCAAGATGAAGGAAGTCCCGGCCCCTGAAATAAATTTGTTTCTCTGTACTATAAATTGGAAGCAGAATGCAGCTTTTGACCCAAGTGGTATATTCCCAAGGCACAGTATAGAAATCATCAAAAATCATTTAAAACATTGAATCGACTCAATAAAGAATGTTTGCGATGACCATTTTCATGCATTTCTCGATTCTTCTGGAAAAGTGTGACGTCCTTCTAATTATAATCTGCTCAATAATTGTGCAACTCTCTGACTATTGCCAAAATATAAATAGATGGTGACTGGCAGATGTTCACCGAGCACGGAGATTGTGTACAAGGAAAACGAGCTCACCCCGAGAGCCTTGGTATCGGTGTGTTTATAATCTCATCTCTACTGATGTTACTGGGAAAAAACAGCTCACTGGAATCATTTCTGTATAACAACCATATACCGTGTCAGTTTAGGGCAGGAAGGGATGAAGAAAAAGGATCTGTTATTGAATAAACTTTTCACTTTTCAGCAAATTTAAAGGCATAATTTAAAGGATAGACGCTACCTATATCTCCATCACACTGGAACCAACCCAAAATAAGCCAATTGACAACCAAACAAACCAGGTGGTCAGTGGTTAGAATATATGCTTGCTTATAGGCCAGCGTCTTCCTAAAAGGCTGAACTGAGACATTTTCAGTCCATGTCAGCCACGCTGGGTATTTGATAGTCACTCCCACAGATCTCAGCAGGAAGGGACTCGACTTTCCAGCCATGTCCAAAGGGCTGAAGGGAGAGGAAAGGCTGTTTCTGCTGCCTGGAGTCCCCACCCCTGATCACAAGGGATAAGACCCCACCCCTGCCTTCAGGGCTCTCTCGTGGGTTCTTAGAGAGCTTGGCACTGAAACCAACAATTATGTTACAGTGTGACGAGGGCTCCCTAAGCAGGGAAGAGGTGCATCTCACCCAGCCTATGGTGAGAGGGTGGTGACCAATGTCGTGGAGGGGGAAGCTCTCTGGTCGCTCTCGATCTCTTTGTCTCATTCTTCTTTCAATGCCTGAAGATCCCATCTCGATCTTCCCAGCCTCGCACGGTGGAGCACTGGCTGCTCCACCTCTGTGCTCCCGATCTTCACATCTGCACATTCCCAGCTCAGCTCTTCTCCCCAGCATCAGATCTGATGGCCGACATGTTAGCCGAGTTCTCCAGAAAGCAAAGGCTGTGATCCAGTTAGGAAATTTCTTAGGAGTTGCATTCACACACACACACAGAGGATGTACCATTTAGCCATTGTTGTGTAAAAAATGTCCCCCATGCTTTCTGTAGGTTGATGGATTGACTGGGCACCTCCAACTCTAGGCCTATTGCAAAGGTGCAAAGTGGCAGCTGACGTTCTCGTCTCATCTAAAGCCTCAGATGAGGAAGGATCCGCCCCAGGGATCACTCACTTGTTTACTGGCAGGATTCAGCTCCTTGCGGGCTGTTGACCTGACAGCCTTAGTTTCTTGCCACTTACCATCCAGAGCTTGCCCTCCAGGTCACATGAGCCTCTCCGTAGGTAGGTTTTGATGTGGGGGCCTCTCTCCATAAGCAGACAGTGGGAGAGAGGGCAAGAGTGCCAGCAAGACCAGAGGCGCCGTGTTTTGTAACCTCACCTCCCAAGTGATGTCCCATCACTTTTCCTGACTTGTATGGGTGAGAAGCGAGTGACTGGGTTTAGCCTACATACAAGGAGAGGGTATGAGTACTGGGAGGTGGCAAGCACGGAGGACCATCTTAAAAGGCAGCCTGGAGCACGGGAGAAGGTGAGATTGTTTAGGGAAAGCCTTCAGAACACCCTGCATGTCTGATACCCATGAAAGGAAAGCATGGGGAGGAGCAGATGTGGCAATCCAGAGCCTCCAAACTTGACATTCATCTGATAGTCTCAGCCAACTCATTGGGAGCTCCACAGCAAAGATTGCCCTTACAAAGCACAGCACTGGGCAAAAATGGCCCAGACTTGGTCATTGGCTGAGGACTGCCCAGGAACAGCATGACCTTGGCTGAAAGCTGAGGTGGGTTCTGAAGGCCAACAGCCAGAGGCTGTCCAGTGACTGCCTCCCCAGTAGCTAAAGGGCAAGTTCTTTCTCGAAGGGAGATCTGAGTAGCAGACCTTTCTTGCCACCACCTTACTGAGTGTGGGTGTGTTTTGTACAATCTGGGCACTCATAAAATGCTTCCACTAGATACTTGCCCAGTGCACACATTGTTAACAATGTTCATTAAAATATCAATGATTTATTATTGCGGGAGATGAATATTCATGATCACAATGAGGCAGCAGCCAGCTGGTGAGCTAGGTATATGGGGTAAACCAACAAGGCTGTCTGGTCTATTTTAGGTAGATTATTCTCAAAGTTGACCTCTTTCTCACTTCCTTGATCCTCCGAATGAACTTGACTCTGTGCACACAGCCTCAGAAAAGTGGTCTGTATGGACCAAGCAAGGCACAGCTAGACCTGATGAATCTCTCTGGCCCCGGGTCTTGCAAGCTCTCCACTGAGAATGGAAACTCCCCAACCTCCTGGTGGTTGCAGTGTGATCATACTGTGGGGATCACATCACATACCATTAACCCCCCAGGAGAACATATTCAGACTCACATATTATTAAATCTGTCCTCCCTCAAAAACATACTGAAGTTTTGCTAAATAAGGCACCATTTAGCCCAACCACATTCTTTTGTGAAGTTTAATTACGTTGTAATAGTTTGTGTTCATCCTTCAATGCCAGTTGCACCTCTAAACTGCAAATTCTGTGCGGGCAGGTGCAATGCTTTAAGTCCTCCACATTAGTACCAAATGGGAATGGATTTTTTTTTTTTTTTGAGACAGAGCCTCAAGCTGTCCCCCTGGGTAGAGTGCCATGGCATCACAGCTCACAGCAACCTCCAACTCCTGGGCTCAAGCGAGTCTCCTGCCTCAGCTTCCCAAGTAGCTGGGACCACAGGCAGCTGCCACAACTCCTGGATATTTTTTGGTTGCAGTCATC